>KZ072130.1:150791-162279 GCA_002091845.1 Anopheles cracens
TCCTTTGTTTGTGCTTGTGCAGCATTCCGGCAGTGCGCTTCCGTTCCGTTGCGTCCTTGCTGTCCTTGCTACCGGTGCTGCCTTTTCCGAAATACTTCGGAAAAACCACACGCTGCTCTTATTGGCGAGCGTATTTCGCCGTTGCACGCACTGTTCCACCGCAGGGCTTGCTGCTGCCGTTGCTGCTGCTAGTCCCCGGCTGGCAGTTTTACCGCGCAACTTTTGTTTTCAGCCGGAAACGGAATCCCGGCGCAGAGTGGAAAACCGTTTTCGTTGTTTGCAGGATCGCTTTTTTCTCGCACTTGCCGCCCGCTGCACTATTGTTCTTAAACTCCCGCGAATGGGGCAAGATTTTGGACGCGACACCTTTACACTCCGATAAAGTAATTTATTTTCGCGCTCTTGCGCTATGCTGCTGCTGCGGCGGACGCGTCTGCCCGTGGGGGCGAACTGGGAGTTTTAATTGTGCGCTGATCGGAACGCTTTCCTTTTTGTGTGGTTGGCGACGAGGTTTGTTTGGATTTGTTTTTGTTATTCAATAAAGTAATTAATTTCGCGTTTTAAATCACGTTCAAAATAATGCTGACAATTAAAACTTACTGATAAATCTCTCAAGTTGATAGAGAATAAGCAACATTTTCTGACAAATATAAAATGTATCGAGCTAAAATGTGCCGTAAAAGCAACAGTTGGAATGGAAAACAGAATGGAACATAACACATGAAAAATAATCCATAATTGTATTGAATACCCTTTGTCCGCCTAAAAGTATGCAATGTGCACGACACACGATTTTTAAAGCTGGTTTGTTTGGGCTTACTGTCTAGGGAAAAGTTATAATAAAGTTTATGTATCATTATACTTTATTTTAAGCGTTGTGTTGTGATGACTGTATATGTGTAAAAGACACAGACTTCCTGACTATTTTATTTCGCCTGAAAATATTTCACATGCACAACAAAATGCTTTATGAATGCTTCAATTATCTTTATGATACAAAATAATAACCAAGATGTATTATGAATATTATATTTTTTAATGATTAATAAAATATGTTAATAATACACTAATTTACAATTAAATTTGATTGTGATAAGAGACTCAAAACTGATAATGTTGTATTTTGTTTGCAAACATTCAACAAATGTATTCATAATACATGCATTTCTATGCTTTGCTTTATCACAACCATGAAGAAAATGTCGGAAGCCAAACGGAAACTATCCTCCACCGTGTAATGGTTGCGGTGCCGGTTAAAGCCCTCTTCGCCTTCACTCGTTAACTCGCGCGGGAATCGGCACAGCTTCCCACACCGCCCGGAGCGCAGACGGCCGCCACTTCAGAGTCACTTACGAAAATCATCTGTTGAATCTTGCCCGGGCTGCCGCCGGGTCGGCCCGAAAGTCAAGAGCAAACATGATGCAAATGGCATATCGTTTTGCAATCGTGGTTTCGTAGGCAAAACAGGGCAGCAGTCGGCCGACGTGGGACCGGCAAGAAACAGAAGAGAAATCAGTACCAAATAGAGAGTGAGAAGGAAAGAAAGAGAGAGACCGAAAAAAGCGCCAGTCGACTTAAACGAACCACTCGAAAATATTTAACTCACGCACGATGGAAACCAGAGAAGTTACATCATACCGTGTAACTGAAACTTGCGATTGCTCGAGAGCACAAGTACGCGTGCTAAGAGATATTCAACATGTGGGCAGAACGTTTCTAGTAGAATCTCTTTGCAGGAGCAGAGAAGATTGGAAAAGTAAAATACTTTTGAAACTTCTTTTCCAATCCTTTAACATTTTTTTTTGCATATGTTTAGATTTTCGATAACAGTTTTGAACTGTATTTGTATGATTGAACGGAGTTTCAAGTCGTAATAAATAATCGTGATAAGGTTTATGTTTTGCTGGAAAAGTGAATATGTATTGCTAATCCAATTTTGTTCAAATACTAATCAGTTGATTTCTTTGTGATTTTCTGTGTGATGCAAAACACTTGTAGTTATTTTGTGATTTGCATCACTTTATTTTGTTTTTATCAGTGTTTTCATCTTTTTTTCTCGTCTTTATTTTGACTTAAACTATTCGTTACATTATTTCAAAGAGCGTTTGCGTTAATTAGTTTTGTTTGTTTGCGTATCTATTATCTACTTGTTTATGCTTGTTGCGTCATTTATCTTGCGTTTCATTATCATTGTTATAGGAATTAAGTACTCATTTTGACCTTCATGGATCGTTGAGATTTTATAATAAACATATTAACATACATATCTATCCCTGTCTCTTTCTTAAATTTTGTCACTCCTTTTATAGTTTTATTCGTTTTTTTTTTTCAATTGTATTCTAGTGTTTTCCAAGATATATCAGTTAACTCTCTATGACCTTATTTATAGAAAAAAGTAGAAAATTGTATGAATTCCTGTTTCAGGTTATTCACAACCTTGGCAGATTCCGTTTTCTTTTATTTTCATTTTTGTCAAACAACATTTAGATTGTGTACAGCTAGTATTTATTGTATTTAACCAATATTAGGATCAGTGCATTTCAAAATTTTGTAATTTTTATTATTTTTCACTCATTTGCAGTCAATTATTACCTAATAAGCCATAAATACTCTATACATTCGGCGTTTTGAAGTTATGTTCATTGTTGTTATTGAAAAAAAAAACAGTATTTAAGCCTCTTTGTAGGCAACTTTTAAGATTTCAAACGTCGCTTCAAACTCTTTCCAATCCCATTTCAAACCCACCGGTTACGGTTCGCCACAAAAATGCAACGCAATGTTTGCTTTGTGCGGAGATTAAATGCACTTGAAGACGCAAAAAGTCCTCGCCGGCAAGGGCGGCGACGTTTTGGTGCAACTGGCAGTCCGACGGTGAACTCAAGCCCACACATACACACGCTTCTTCCTGTGATGTTTGTGCACCCGTGAGCCGAATGGTAAACCAAACATGTGCGAGTTTGAGCGACACCGAACCGAACCCGAAGAAAAGAGGCAGAAAAAAAAACACACACACACAGCCCAGCATCTCGCTCCCGTCCACAAATTGCACACATGGCACACATTGCAAGTTGCAAGTTGCATTCACCACCCTCCCCTCTTCCCCCTGCCACCCGACCGGAGGTGATGCGTGTGTGTTCCAGCGAATGGTGAAGTGGCGCAGTATGTTGCATTAAACTTTCCTCCCAGGTCCGCCGTTTCGAGCTCTACGAGGTTGAAAAACTCCGTGACGCGACGGGGAGGGGTAGTATTGGGCACCACGAGAAGGGAAGAAACCCACAGAACGTACTGTGTCCCAAGGATTAATAGAGGGGTACGGCGACCATCACACCCCGACCAGCGTTCGTCTGATCCATTAAAATCTTAGACGCACACTTGAGGGGTAGGGTGGGGTAGGTATGTTTGTGCGGCGGGGAGAGGAGGGTGTCCGTCCGGGCCATTACGAGGGCGCAAGTGTTTGTGATGGCGGTTTGTTGTCGTTTTGGACCCGGGTGGCGGATTGTGCATGTTCGTGGTGTGGCTGCAACTGCTCGGGATTAAAACCTGGTGGATGGGTGGATGGTTCGGGACATACCGGAAAGGAGCAGGGAGGGGGGTGGGGGAGAGGGTGGTCTTTCTGAGATGAAATACATTATCGGAACATGCAGCACGGTCAGGGCGGCCGAGCGTAACACATGGGACACGTAGTCTATTGACGTTGATTTCTTTTCTAATCGAACCGTTGCCGGCTGGTAAAGCTGCTTTGTGATATTTTGTGTTGTTTATACGTTATTGTATAATAGCAAGCTTGTAGTGTAGTACAGTCAGAAATATATGAATGAATAGTATGATTGTATGGGCTATAGACCAGAAGCAAGCTTGTTGATGAATTGCTCCTCTCGACAACCAATCCAATCCAAGTTATGTATCTAAGATTTAGAATGCCGCTGGATTTGGAAATGCTTGCTAACCATTTTGTTAGGAAGAGATATAAGATATTATGGAGCATCAAACCTCTTAATGAGACTTCGGAAAGACTCTAAAGCTATTGCATGAAGTAAGAATGGAGTTTAAAATATAAAACTCCTAATTTAAAGGCCTCTTCTTGAAAGGTATCATGCAACTTGCTATCGATATATTGAAGCTTCATACTAAATATAGATACCTAACATCTTTGCTCCTGTCTAACTAGTACATGTAGTGATACTAAAACTGTCGATTTCTCTGTCGCGTGTATATGATGATTCAGGTGCAAAATTTGGGAAAAATCCCAACAAACTATAAGCACTTGTGTTAGCCCCAAAACAAGTTTGTAAAACAACTATTCAAACTACAGAACTGTGTTTGGACTGGCACATGCCCGAAGAATGACGCCATAGAACAGTTCGTTTAAGAAAATTCGAAATTCGAACAGACCGAAAACCAATCGGACGGGTAAAACGCGCTTCCTCGTTCCGTCTCCGTGTGTTCAGCTGCGGGCAGCGTCGACGGCATTCCAAAGCATGTCGGAGCCCGCACGTGTCGCGGAGTTGTGATTTGTTCACCCAGGCTCGCAGTGTCGGACCTGGGAGTGGTTTGGAGCGCCCTGTTGCCCTTCGCCTTTCGCGCCCCTGGTAAAGGGTGTTCGGCACACATGCAAACGTACCGCAGGGAGTGTCAGTAATCACCCTCTGCGAACGCGATGCTGGCAGAGGATTGCAGAAATAGCTTTCGCCAGCAATCGGTCCATCTTACCGGGGATGTCTTTATGGATAGGGGCAGTTTGGAGGGCACCGAACAGTGTCTGCACCAAACTGTTGCTGCAAGCTGCTGAAGGCGAAGTTTTCCAACCACCTAGTTCCCGAGAGCGAGTGAGAGAGATAGAGCCGGGCCGGTATGTCTGGCCAACATCACGGCCAGCAGTCCTGCAGCTGATGACGATGATGGAAAATTATACGCCCCAAGACGGGCGTGTGCATAAAAACTTCCAAAATGCAACACACGGCTCCCTAGCCCACTAATCGCCCGGATCGGTATCACCCCTCCCGGGCACGTCTTTGTCACCGAAATCGACCGAGTGTCGAACTCATCCACACCTCGTCCCACAACGGCGAGGGACGGGAAGTGGGTCGGAAAATGTCACCAACACCCACGCCCACCGGCACCCCTTTCCAGTGTCGGCGTGCAGGCAAACTCTCGGGTGATATAAATGATTAGGGCTTTTCTTGTCCGCACTTGGCTTGGGGTGAGTGTTTCTGATTTCTTTTGTTTTGATCAGATGATTGCGGCACAATGGCGCACCGAAAGGGACTTGCTCGAAAGAGCGGGTTTGACGTAACCAAATTCGGCACTGCCAGAGACAACAGGTTACAGGTTTTGGAGGGTTATCGGCTGCACGGCGCTATGCCGAACTGGAGTGTGCAATGTAACGAACGCCGGCGTTCGTATCGGTTTCCGTAGTGTAGCGGTTATCACGTCTGCTTCACACGCAGAAGGTCCCCGGTTCGAACCCGGGCGGAAACAATGAAAAAAACTTTTTATTACTTTTTTAAACAAAATAGGTTGAAGAAACAAAAGTCAAAACAAAAATACTCTACCTAGGTTCAGCGATTTGGTTTGTATGAATTTAGCACAAAATCATACGTATCTCATAATCATACTTATTTTTCGTGTATTTTTAAATGGTTTCAAATAATTTCAAAAACTTAGTTATGGTAACAAAAATAATCAAGGATATGCAAGTAAATAAATGTGTTTATAAGAAAAAAAACAAATGATTAAGTTAAATAAAAATAATTTGATAACTGATAACTTAATAGTTGATAATTAAACAAAAACGAAATAAAAGCTTGTATCATTCTGTTTCTAAAAAAGATTAAATTTATAAATCATATACATTTTTTATAGGTATTTAAAAGAAAAACCAGAAAGAAACAAACAAGAACACTATCAAACCAAATGCATACATGAGAATGAAAATAAAAAATAAAATACGTTATGGTTGGAACAATGCCAATACGGTGTTTAAATAATTCTGCAAAATAACAATGGCTTTTAAATATTAAACACAATAATTAGCTATTAAAACAATAATATTAAAATAAGAATTAAAATAATATAATAATAACATTTAAAATGTTAAGAAAAAGTTGAACGGAGAAATAAACAAGTCTCAAAAGCAGAAAAATAGAAATAAATAAGGGAAACATCAGATGACATAGATTTAAAATTTTATTCATAAATTATTTGCATATATGTATGTTACTTTGTGGTTCTGAGCCTACGTTAGTTTGTTTCTTGAATCTTTTTTTTATATTTAAATTTCCTGTAGATCATTGATTTTTTTATAATAGTGGATTTTGCTTTTCTTTTAGTAAAACTTTTATCTATTGCAGTTTTATGTATCAGTGATTTCGAGGATCTTCAATCATTTTTCATATAAATTTAATACAGTAAGAGTGGCTTTCGATATTTTTACACAATACTTTTTTACTACTAACACGACCAGCGGCATCGTCATCCGGCCCGAACTGTCAACAACATCAGCTTGCCGGATGATTAGTGCATCGCTTTAGTGTGCGCACGAAACACGCCACACGCTCCGGCACAAAAGGGTTTCGCCATCTAATGATGTTCGAAATTGCACAAAACACAAAAACCGTCCACTGTTCCCAGGTTCGCGCAAGGTGCACTAGGAAGCGTGCTAGGGAGCAGGAGCAACCGCCAGTGCAACCCATGCCGGTGCATTTGGTTTCGCGTGTGTGTGAGGGTCTTTTTTCTGTTCATCGCTTCTTGTGTGTTCACCGCTCCGTTTCCTTCACGCTGCCGCGCGCCGGCCGGAAAATGGGTTCGGTTCCGGAATGCGGGAGGAAATGCGGCGTTCGCTCGTCGCGCGCGGGCGTTCGTGTCGTGTCTGCGTTTGATGATGGTGGGGTGTGTAGATTGGCCCAGCCAGCCAGCCAGCCAGCCAGCCAGCCAGCTCGCAGCCAAATCGAGCTGTTTTCGACGGGCTGCCAGCGCCAGCGGCGATGTGGGCCGAAGTTTCGATTTCTGCCGTTGATGTATGTGATGTTTGGTGATGATTTTTTGTGCTTCCGCGCCGTACCGTGTTGTTTATGTTTTTTTTGTTGGGTACTGGTGTGTGTGTGTGTGTGTTGGTTTGTTTCTGGCGCGTCGTTTCTTGCCCGGTGAAATGAGTTGTACGCTGGGTGTGAGAGCCGTTCTTGCGGGAGGAATTTTCTTGCCCGCCTCGCTGCGATTGTGACGAATTTTCTCGAGCGAAATCCCGCTGGAGGTAGCAACATAATCCAGCTCTGTTTTCGCCCACCGCTGCCACCCAAGCGAACGTCGGAATGTGTTTGGTCTATTTTCCCGCACCAAACGCTCATTGACGGGGTTGCTTTCTGCATCTGGGAGCTGGGGCCGCTGTCAGGCTTTCATCAACCCCCAAACACACCCCAGCGCACGGAGACTCGAAGCCGGGCAACTGCAAGAAGCAGGTCAGCGTCAAACGTCGGCAACAGCAAAATTGATTGTACCGAAGTTCGGAACAGTGATCAATCATGATTTTTGTGTGCAACCTGCTCATCGGGAGTAAGCCGTTTCGAGAAAGGACGCAGCAGCAAACACAACCAACCAACCAACAAAAAAAATCCCCTTTTCAGCCTTCTTCCCAGCCACCCGCTGCCCCGGTGCTTTTTGTCGATACGTTTTGCACCTATCCGGCTTTTCCGGCAGTTCGAGAAACTGCAGGTGGGGCTGGGGTCGCAAAGAAAAACGATTGGGTGTGCGTTTTTTTCCAGACCCCCACCCCCATTTTCGCTCACCACTCTGGGACTGTTGATTGAACTTGCGAAATGTGCGATTGATTGAGTGAAATTCTGGTGGCTGAAAATCCGGAAATCGTTCGAGCCTTTCGGAGTCGCGCTCGAGCGGCGTGTTTTTTTTTTTGGATCGTTTTCGTACCACTGCTGCGAACAACATTATGCTCGAGGGAATGCTGCCGGAGCAGTCGGTGAAATTGCGATGGGGAATCGATCACACGTTTTTTTTTTTGTTTCGCTGCCCCGATGCGAACCGTTGAAAGTTTCACAAATCGGTTCTTGAGCTGTGCCGGGCCATCAAAAATGTCATGCGATTGATGTGCGTTTGCGTTTTTTTGGTTGTTCGTGCTTCGCCGGCAAGGTATCGGACCGAAGATCTGCATCGCTGCCTCGGTTGCGAGGGTTTAATTAAGGGACAATCAGTTTAAGAACTGGCCTGCGGAAATCCTTGCCTCCCAGGGGGCATCGATTGATGAAGGCTCTTTTTGTCGGGGCGAGATATGCCGAATGAGACAATGTGCTGTGTTATGTCACAGCTCGTGGTATCACTGTCTGAGTGTTCACATATTTGCACAAAAACTTCGTCAAAAATAGTATCGAATTAGAGATTATGAAATGTATCTACAATTACGTTAAAAGTTATACATATTATTGATAGCTTTTTCTAACATAAACTTTAAAGTGGATCCATTGATTCCTCGTTTATTAAAAAGTACATTTTCAGGCTACTTACTGAAATTTAATTCCACAATCTTTTCTAAAAAACTATTTTAAACTTAAAGAATTATGACCCAGTGATTCTATATCTAAAATGTAAGAGTTTTGCTCTTGAGGTTGGTTTACTGATGCCAGCTTTAGTAATATAGTTCGAACATGCATATACATAATTTTCTCACTATTATCTCACTGTATGTTCTTCTTCTTATTATTATTTTTTAAAGAAGCTTTGACCTATAAGGTCTTTCGCATCTAAAAAAAAGGTAATCCATGTTGGTAAAGACGATATGCAGTCAACAAATAACAATAATCATAATAATAATGGTAATGACAATGACAATGTAGTACAAAAAAACACTCAAAAACCCCAATAATTGATGCTGTCTAAGTTAATAGCACCATACACATATAGGGAATGAGAATAGGGGATGATAAAAAATTGAAATAATTGCAGTAAATATAACAAAAATATGTAGACTTACTAATCAAATAATTATTAAAACGTACTTTAATTTAATTTACATAAGGCGAATTTCGTAGCACGAGGGTAGGAATGCAAACACGGAAATAAAAAAAAAGTTAGGCTAATTAGCTGAACAATGGCAAAGGTAGCAAAAAGGTGGCGAAAAAGTGGCGAAAAGACGAGGATGGAGAGAGAAACGTTCGAAAATTCAGTCTTGTGTTTGATCGCACAGAGGATAGAGATGCTTAAGCAAACATAGAAAAAAATATAAAAAAATGTAAAACGAAAATCACGACAACACACAAACTAAATTGTAATGTTTCAAATGTTATAATTTTCCATAGTTCTCACAAATTCAATGGATTTTTCCAAAATGCCATGGTCTCCAAAAAACACATAAATTCTTATACGTTGTTTGTTATTCTTACACAAGAGTTGAAAGAAAAGGAGAAATAAAAGTGTATATTTAAACATTGATATTGAGTTTTATTGTTCACAAGTCAAACAATGTCAATTATCAATTATATGCCGAAATTTCAAAACCACACAAAAAATAAACATAAAAAAGGAAGCGATTTGAGCACTAATTGAGCTTTTTTTCCTAAACATTTTTATACTTATTACACATACACATGCCTTAAGTCCTGTTTTTTTATTTATAACCTTATGCTGACTTTTTCGCACTTCCCAGTACATGTTACGAGAAGTCCTGACACGCTCGCGGAATCATTTATCATCGATTTTACGATTACGATTATCGCCACATAAGCACACCTGAATCTAGATCCAATCGCATAATCCTTCCATCCTGCCTGCCAGTCAACAGGTGCGGCATATAATTAACCGCTTGCAAGGAAAAAAGCTCACCCAACGCCAAGTCTTGCTCCCACCGGGTAGCGTTGAGTAGCCCCCGTTCCAGGTCGGTCCCAATAATCCGTGTCACATAAATAACCATTCGATAAAGTTAACCGTGTACGGTTTAACTAGGTTACTTGAGCCTAGGCCTCCTCCGCCACCCAGGGGGGAGGCGAAGAAAGCAATCGCTGTCATCGCGGACCCGGAGGCAAACCAAGGTTCCGGTGCCTTTAATCGAACCCGGAAATAGGCAGCAACTGGCACCAACTGGCACTAATACCACCCTGTGCCCGGTCGCCCTCTCACCCCAGAGGCACCCTGAAAAGCCGCGTGTGCCGCGCTAGTTAATTGAAATTTTAAATTAAAACTTATCAATTCCAATAAATTGTACCAGCCCCGGCGCCGGCGGTGGAGGGAGACATAAATTGCAAACTGTCCTCGCCCGCGGGTCAGGGTGGCGACGGCGAGAGAAGTGGTGTAAAATTGATTCAATTTGAATGGAAAACTCCGGCCGGCGGGAGAGGACGGTGAAAGCGAGCTTTCTCCGTTTCCGTTACGCGTAAGTGATCGCAGGAGCAACACGTTTCGCTCCTTTACCGTTACCGCCACACATACGAGAGGTCGTGGTTGGCACTGGTGTATGGTCGCGTTATCTCCATCCCGCGCTATATCACCCACTGGGTCTCTGGGAGTCACATATCCGCTGACTTGCTGCAAGCTTCACTGTGCGCACCTCAAGATCGTCTCCGAAGGACTCCTCTTCTCGACCACCCTGTGTCACGCAGCCGAAGAAGCAAAAAAAAGGCCAGTTACATCTTCCGCCGTGAGGACAGCTTCATAAGTTAAAAAGTCCCCGAAAGAGGCGCTGGAAAAGGAAGCAAACCAAGACGCGATGGCCGGGAAAAACTCTCTCGCTTATCCATCCGTGGCACCATTCGGTATCAATTCGTGCTGCAGGCAAACTCCAAGATTGAGTCGGCTTTTGAAGCCGGCAAAGCGGTGCCCGGGGGGATGGGGTTTTTCGAATTTTTGACCAAATCCGAAGGCAACATCCGACCGGGAGGCACGCTAGCATTAATTCTTTCAGTCACAGCTGTTTCCGTCCCATGCAAAACGGCGTTCCTTTCCCGAGAAACGGGCGAACGGGCTGCGCTCAAGAAGTCCTGCGTCCTGACCGGGCCAGGTCCCA
Source organism: Anopheles cracens (assembly GCA_002091845.1). Lineage (NCBI taxonomy): Eukaryota > Metazoa > Arthropoda > Insecta > Diptera > Culicidae > Anopheles > Anopheles cracens. The sequence continues at coordinate 161,794 of KZ072130.1, forward strand.
CTTTTTGTGGCACCCGTCCGTACGCAAACGGGCGGCAACAGCAGCAGCCGGTGGGTTTCTTTGCGCTGCGTCGCTGTTCACCGGCATGGGCCCGTGTGGGTAGCGGCACAAAATGGTCCCGCACCACCCCCCGGGAGGCGCCCGTGTACAGCCGGCGAGTGCGGCTCGGAATGCTCGGAATCCACGTCGAACGCAAGGAGGATTTGTTTCCTCGGTTTTCGCCTGCAGCTGTGCCATCCGTGCCGACAGGTTTCGAAGATGATTACCCCGGGAGCCTCGACCGTGCTGGAACCGAACACGGACACGCTCCCCGTCTAATGGACCATTTCCGTCTCCGGATTTGTGTGCTCCGGACGTGCTGCGGGGTTTCGGGCCAGCTCGGGCCAAATGACCACCAGGACGGAATGCGTTTCGCTCGGCGTCCGTGCAACATTTGCGGTTTATGCGAAATTCTCAGACAGATTGCTTCTGCCGCTGGTGCTGATG
>KZ072130.1:162289-185596 GCA_002091845.1 Anopheles cracens
CGATCGTCCACTGCAACCGGTTTTGGCAATTATGGCGCATGTCCTGGCTTCGGGGCCGGTTGCCTGACAGCTAACTATCCTGTTCAATCTGCTGCAGCAGTTTTGTCAACGCAATGTGCTTTTACACACCGCTGTTAGATTGAGAACTTAATTGATTTTTTTTCAAATGATGGAAGATGAAAACGTTTAAACACTTGGAAGAATTATGAAACGTGATTATTTAGGCGATTGTGGAGATACTATTTTAACAATTTCAAAATTGGTAAATGAAAAAACAACTTTTTTTAGAAAAGTAAAAAAAAACAGAAACTAGACTATGCATTTTTTTATGCAAACAACATGCTTTCAAAATAATGTTTCATTAACAGGAACACCTGAATGATATAAACTAATGGTTTGCAGGAAAGACTGACCGAGTTTTGGTTATTTGTTTTTTGTTTGTTTGATTTTTTTATTACGGCCTGGCCGTATTAACCCCTTTCGGGGATGAATGGGTAAGGGTATGAGGTTATGCACCGGATGTGCGGTACGCGCGGAGGACTCGGAAATGGGTTCCTTTTTGCCGTTTTTTTCCTCTATTCGTCACCACTGTGGAGATCTTGTGTGTCTGTGTGTGTGTGGCTTGCATGAGAGAGAGCATCCTTCGTCAAAATGGTGCTAATGCACGGCCGAGATTGTTTGCCGAGTGCCGAGCTCGTGGTGGCTTTCGTGGTCGTGGCATCGATGGATTAGGACGTGAGGGCTACGGGGCAAGTTATCCATCCTCGGAGCGAATGTGTGTGTGTGTGTCACCGTGCAAAAACTTCCCTACGCGCCCTGCTCCATTTCAATCCATTAATATTGTGGAGACGAGAGTTCGACGAGCTGCTGGAAGCTGGAAGCCGGCAGAGTGGAAGCTGATCGCGTTAATGGGCGACGGCGAACACGGCGGAGAGAGGGGGTGAGGCGACGGTCGGTCCCTGAGCCAGGCAAAACACAAGGCGGTATCAGGTGGCAAAATGGCGAACCGCATCGGAAAATGGTACCGCTTCGGCCGGAGGCGCCGGAGCGACCAAGTGGGGCCCATATGTTCTATCTGTCAAAAACTTATGAAGAACGATATTTTAATATAGGTTATGTTTCGCCCCGGTGCCGGCGCCGGTGGTGGCTTTGGCGGATCACGGGCACTTTTTTCCTTCTTCTGGCTTCTCCGGTGCTTTTTATTATTGCTGGCCCGTCCCGGGCATCTGCTGGCGCACGGTGTGTGCTGGCTGGTCTGTATGTGTGCACTCCAGTGTCGCCAGCACGGGTGCGACTAATCCAGCATTTTGCCTCCGATTTTACGACGTACAACATAATGCACTCATTCGAACATACACACATACACCCACACCCACACACACCAGAAGTTTCCGTCGTCTTCATCGCAGGACCTGCCCCTGCGAAAAGGAACAATGTCTGGTCACCGATGGTCACATGCTGGCGCAGATTTTATTCCGCTCCCTCCGGCTCTGCTTTGAAATCGCCCGCGTGTTTTAGCCTCCTTCTAATCGTCGCACAGTGGCTCTCCGCCTGCACCGTTGCTGGCTGGCATTTTCATAAATCGATTTGCAGCGGCGGTTTGTGCAGGTGTAAATTGAGCGCTGGCCACAACGTGGAAGACTACCAGGTGCGAAACTTCTCCCTTGCCGCAAGGAAACTTTTTGCTTTCTGGTTTTTCTTTGCGTGTTTCTATTCTCTTTTCGAGCAACTGTTGTCGATCCGGTATTGGTACGGTTAAATAAAGGGTATGAGCCTTGTCAGCGTCGTTAACAGTGCCAACTGTTGTTCAATGTTAACTATTAATGGAAATTATAATACAGGGTTTTTCAGATGATAAGGCAAGAATAGCAACATTGTGACGAATGAACAAAACAAAGATTGTTGACCAAAAATATCATACATTAGTATGGAAAGAAATAATACTTCCGTATGATATTTTTGGTCAACAATCTTTGTTTTTTTCATTCGTCACATCGTCTAGGTGTCATACACGCTGAATACGTTTAAACGCGCTAGTTACGTACTTCTCCCTAGCTTCTAGGTTGAGCTTGTGGAATCATGTGCCGCGATTGTGATATCAACTGAGATCCTTAAATGCCTTAAATGTGATACTATTGGAATAACAACTGACGCAGTTCCCATATCATGTGCTGCGTTTGTGATAAATGTTGCTATTCTTGCCTTATCATATGAAAAACACTGTAAAAAAAGTTTATGTATCTTTAATGTCTTCATTCAGCATATTACACGTTGAGGACTGGATGATGATATTAACGTGTTTTAATTTTTATTTTACAAATATCTTACAACATTAGTTCCATGTGCATATAGAAAAAAATGTTTTTTTTTTGTTTTTTTAGTTGTTTATTTGTTGATTTGTTGATTTGTTTTATTTTATTTGAGTTGATTTGGTTTAACTTCCTTCATAGAATTATGTTACACTACGTTTTATTTTAAGACAAGAGATTTAGAAAAACTTTCAACGATTATGTTTATACCTTAAGAGGCCAGTTATACCTAAGGCTTTATTGACTTTGATCATCCAGTATCGAGATGTTGGTTAAGTGGTGCAGTTAGTTAGCGTACTACATACTACATACCGGTGGCATTGGTTCGAATATTCATTAAGGAGAGTTTTTACCCGCAATAATAATATTAATTAATAGTGGTTCAATTTGTTCAACTTCATTTAATATCAACCAGAGTTTTAGTAACATAACCCACGTTTTTTATTTTAATTTATGCATAAGATTATGAAATGAACCATTATCAATTATTTTTTATACAATTATTCAAAATATTTTATTAACAAACAAATTTAAACACAAAAAAAAGATATTTTGAACAAAAGTCATTAAATATTTTAAAGTATTGTTAAGTTCATATTGTTAAGATGTTTTTCATTTCTTTCATTTCATAATTTATTATTTAACATTTATTTTTGATATTCAATCGTTAAAACTAGGTATTTTATATAATTCATTGAGTAAGTTACAAGTTTATTTAAGTCTTTTTCAAGCTACACATTGAGTTGTAATGAACTAATGTCTTATGACATACTTCTTATGATATACTCCTGATTTTGCCCTTTCATCTCCATTATTGTCCTTGACATTTCTACAACATTTTTAATCACAAAAATGACATATAATATAAATTACAACAGTGGTCGACAAACGATCACGATAATGTAATGTAAATTGCGTGGCAAATTATGCTTAACCGCTTCTTATCTGCTCTGCTCTTAAGCCGCCATGTTCGCCCTCGACACAAGGGGTACATAAATTATCATATCGTGTGAAATTTCACTCGTGTAACAATTAGTAGACCGTCCGCATTGCATTGGATTAGCCGAGTGGAAATGGAAGCACGGCCACATGCAGGTGTTGTTTTTCAATCCGCACACAGTTTCCCAAGACCAAGTGTTGCCCTTACAGGCGCACCGGAGTTTTACACACGAACAAGCGATGGGCCCGCAAGTGGAGCGAAAGAGATAGAGCGACAGAAGCAACAAAAAAACACACACACACACAGCCACCGGTCCCGGGAGCCCTTTTCCCGCCCGTTTTCGGAACAGCTGGCACGGCCTGGAAGCAAATGGTTTGATTTGATTTTGACGGTTTTCCGTTTTGTGCCGACGCTTTTCGCAGCTGTGCACCGGGGGTTTGTTTTTCTTTCCATTTCCCCACGCCAGTTGCTGAGGAGCTGGAAGTGAGTGGTGTTTTTTTTCTCCGTCGTTCCTCCTTGCTCGGGAGGGTCTGCCTGCACAGCCAGCTCAGCAGTTCAGTGGCGTCTCCCGTCTGGTGGACAAGCTGCCGAAAACAATCACACCCAACCCCCCCCCCCTTTAGCACGCCATCGACCCACCGACCGGCGACCGATTTGCTGCCCGTTCATTTCCATCGATGGTAAAACGTGTCGATGACAGTTTTTCTAATTGGAAAAAGGGGTTGAATGTCAATTTAATCGTTTGACCAAACCGAACCGGGCTCTCCGTGGGGTGCGTGGGTAGGTGGAGCGTGGTTGAGGACGAAAAATGTCGTGGAAAACAAAAAGCAGCTTCGTGCGCGCTAGAACGGGCAAAAACAAAAGACACGCCAGAAAGAACTCGGCCCCGGACGGCTGCATCGCCCAAATGGAAACTTGGAAGGAAGAGCGAAAAGCGAAAACATTTGTCAGCGGAACGGGTGGCGAAGGGTGGCGGTGGGGGAGCCGGCCACCGAATATATAACGACGGTGAATGAAAAATGGTGAGCCAGCCGCGGAGCTGGTGGGGTTTGGGAAAATTCGCACAAATGTACGCTGCCGCACGGGGGCCGCGAGCGTCAGCCGGCGGGCGCACACTGTGCCAGACGTGACGCGTCATTATGGCGCAACCGAAATGGAAAATGTGTTGCATTAATCAATCATGGACGGGGTGTGGAGAGGAGGGGCAGGTGGGGGTTGAAGAATGGAGGTGGGCAAGGGAACCCGTGTTAGAACAACACCTGGTGTTGATAACGCAGTGGGAATGCTGTCAGTAAATGATGTTGTCTAAAAATTTCCTCCTTTTTGTCCGTGTCCGAGCAAACAAACATCGATTAGAATTGGTTGTTGGCCGCTGCAGTTGAGCGTAGTACGATGTTTTCTCTGATGTTATGAAGAAGGATTTTTTTCTCTTTGTAATTATTGTTTTCGTTGTTTACGGTGATTATGTTATTATGATATTATATTTAACACGTGGGGTTAACATTTTCATCTTTATTTTAAATACTTTTTAAAAAATTGTTATGTTTTAGGTGTTTATTCTTTTTTAATCAAGCAATTAAACAATACAATTTCACCTTTTCTTACTCTGTTGTACAATTTTTTTTTAATTTCTATTCAAAGAACCGGCACTCTTCTTAATATTTTATATCTTAAAGCCATGTGGTTTATTCATAGTAAATTAACAAAAGTAATATTTTTCAAAAACATTGTTTCGTCTTATTTCTATATTCCTTTATTTTCTTTCTAAAAACGCAAACGTACGCTCCTCGATGTCCTCGGTGTCCTCTGCAAAGGATCTTGACAGAAACTCTGTTCGGCGGTGGTTTGTTGATACGCCACAAGAAGCGATTGGACACCGAGCTCGGGAGGAGGGACTTTCTGCAAAAATCTATCTCTGGATATCCAGCCGTTCCCTGAGCACTGATTTTCTTGGAGCGCTCGGAGGTGCGAAAACCTTACGGAGCGTGCGGCTGATTTGATAAAGAAAGAATTATATGTGCCCCCGGTGCTCGGTATCCGGTTCCCTGTCGCCACGCACCCACGCCGGTGCTTTATCGCTTTTTTCCCAGCCCCGTCAGCACGTGCATCCCGGGTGGAGTTTTCTTGACAAGCGCGCGAGGGCGACCGAAACTTCCCTCGTTGTGGTCGCGCCTCCGGCCGGTCCGCGTTTGATGGCGAAATGGTAATTGCGCTAAGTGTTTCGACGGTTGGCCCGTTTTCCCGGGCGAAGATTTTGATTGATCCGACCGACCAGGCCACCGTACACCGCCGAGACCGAACGCACGCAAGGATAACGGATTTGGCGGATGATAAATCAACAAATGCGGCCCTTTTGCAGCGTGAAGGGTCTGGCTGCTTCGGTCGGTGTCCGACGGTCGGCTGGACGGCGGGATAGCGCCCGGTGCGCCGGACGGTGGTTAAATCTGAACCGTATGCTGGTCGGGACGTGCGATAACGCTAAGACGCAGGCTAGCGCCAGCAGCACGAACCGGGTCAAATTGCGTCGCACACGTGGGCGGACTTGTGGAAGGACAGTTTGGCGCACAGAGAGTGACCAACTGGAAAGAAGGTTAAGAGAACTGTATTGTTGTAAAAATACGGTCGGGATATCCTTACTAGGTCAAATTCATGTGTCTTAAGTCTAGGGCTTCAATTTTCTTGAAGAAGATACATTAAAAACTAGGTGTTTTCCTTACAGAAACTGGCTTTTTTGCAATTCAACCAGTTTTATCATACGTATAAGACATAAGGTTTAGCTCGAGTCGTTTGGTTTTTTACGATGAAAACTTCTCAAATGACGGAAGTTTTAATAACATAAAATACGCGAAAAAGATGATGAAGAATAATAACAAAATCTTCATCCCATCTTTCAGTCGGTTATGATAAAAGACAAAAGTAGCTATTTAGATATAAAACAACTCCCCGACTCGTCGTAAAGGAGTTCAATCTTTACTTGTCAGTGCGTTTTACAGATAGACTTTAGCTCTTCAACGTTATTTTCAAAATCAATATGATAGCTAATTAGTTGCTCATGATGATATGTCTGTTACAATTCTGTAAAGTTTGAAGTCAAGTTACGCTAATCCGTCGATATGTGTCTTTTCCCATCTTTTTATTGACAGCTCAGTTCAAAATTGTCCTGCTACCGTCATTGCAAAGCGAATTTTCGTTTTTTTCAATTCTTGATATTTCAGTTTGACAGCGAAATCAGAAGTAGCTATTTTGTTTTGTTTGTTCTTTGAAAATCTTCTTAGGAAAGTAGCCCAAATATCATGTTGAATTCGATTTTTGCGAGTTTCTCCTTCTATCGAGCGTTGGTTGCACTCAGGAAGTAATGTCTGTAATATATGTAATGAACGCTTCATTTACTGTATCCATAAAAGTTGTCAAATTTACGTTTCACCTACTCAATCATCAACAAAGCGATGCGATTATTTGCAATCTGTTCGGTTTTATGTGTTGTTCATGTACAAATACCTACGAAGAGCTTTATCTGAGAAAATGTTTTTGATTTAACCATCGTGGATAACTACTCATTAAGAAACCCCCCCAGAAGCATTATGACAGCCGCATCCCGGTTGCGACGGAAGCTTCGCAACAGTTAACGAAAAGCGCGGCTCGTTGTGTTTTGATTGATCGTGGCAAAAGAAACTCCTTGCTGCGGCGCGTCAGGGCTTGCAGTGTTCGTGTTTACCGCAACGGCGAAGGCGCCCTCACCACCAATGCGATTTTGTGAGAGGTGAGAAAGATGGTGAGAGAGAGCGATTTTTATTGCCACATTTTGATGCTATCGATGAGTTTTCCCACCGGGTTCGGGTGCTTCGGGGTGTGCGTGTTCAGCGCGGCTGGTTGGAGCGAATAAATCCTTGTTTTTCCTTCGCTCCTTCTTGCCCGACAGACAGTCGGTGGGAGTAATTTTTCCCGCGGCCCGTTTTGATCTTCCTTTTTAATTTTTTGGGTTTTGTTTCCTTCCTTTACGCCTGCACACCATTGTTTTGTGTTTATCCCCGTATTCAATTGAGTGGAAATCGAACCGCAAACCTTTGAAAATTAGCAAAACTTTTTCCCCCAACCTCCGGTTTGTGAGTTTCGTTTCGGGTTGAGTGCTGTGAGGTGGAAGATGAAAAATGGTTCCATTCCAATTAATCAAGGAATTCCTTCCGCATCAGCTCGCGCGCGCAGTGAAATTGCACTCGCGTGAAAGTGTGTAAACATTGTGGAAAGGAATTAAAATAGCATTAAATGGAAAATAAACTCCGCTCGGCCTAGTGCGTGTTTTTCTTTGCTTTTTGCTTCCTTGCGTTGTTTTAAAATCTTCCGCTGCAACGGCCCGGTGTTCAATTTTGCATCGGGACGCACTTTTCCGGCCGGCCGCACTCGGTTCGCTTCGGTGACCGCGTTCGTTTGTCCAGCTGTTACGGGGAGCCCTGAAATATATTCCTCCCCCACACACACACACGCGCGAAAAACCCGTTCCCGGGGGCTGTTCGTTTAGCGCCGCTGGGCGTCGGCCCTCTCCCATGGGGTGGTCAGCGGGTGTGACAATTCCAAAAATAAACCACACACAAACACACACCCACACTGCTCCAGCCAAGCACATGTGGGGCATTGTTTTCGTACAATTTATATAAAATAGAAAAATAAATATTTTAATACAGCGCCACCCACCCCGCTCTTCACACCCACCACCCGTTTCCCGGCGTTTCGGTCGGTCTGGCCGGGTCAGCAGCTTCCGATGCGGGAGCCGATGCGAAATAACACGATACGAAACGCATCGCAGGCTGAAAAGCAGCTGAACATTTTCCCGATCGGTGCACCTTCGGTGCGGCGCGACCGGCGGGCCTGAAGGGGACACCATTCCAGCGCGGTGTTAGTGCTGTTGTTGGTGGGAAAATGAAGCATTGAGCGCGAAGGGAATGTTTTGAATAGATTTTTAGTTAATTAAAATGGTCCGCAAACTAAAATAGAATAACAAATGTTCAACGAAAGTAAACTTCTTCTGGATGATACTGTTGAGTTATTTAAATTTTAGTTAATTTTTTAATTTGAAACAAAACAAATCAATATATTGCAACTAGCGTATGGTAGTTTAAAAAGAGGAAAATTGTTTAAAAATTAGTTTCAACAGCTTTCTGTAGAAAAAAAAATCAATTATCTATCATTTAGTTATTTGTAGAATTAAAAAGATGTATTCCATTAACCATCTGCACAGATAGAAGTTGTGTATTGATTTGATGCATAACGATTGAAAATATTTTACTTTATTTTTGATATTTTTTTTGTATTTTCATCGGAAGTAGCCTTGTCTTAGAACAAGACTCAAAAATAGAATATAAAAAAAGAATACGAAATAAACAAAGAAGTTATCTAATATGCACACAATCATGCACGATATTTTATAAATTTTATGTTATGTTTTTTCACTCTTCAGAAGAAAAAAAATCATTTTTAAAATCATTCTTAATTTCATTTTTCAAATATTTTAAAAAAATATTTTTACATTAATATGTACCTTGCAGAAACACCTAAAAAGAACATTTTTTTTATCGCACTTTTTTATTTGATTTTGTTTTATCACATTTTTCGTTCATGTTAGTTTCGAAATACTTATACAAGAAAATCTTACAGTTGTTTTCAGTTTTCAACTTTGACGCAAAAAAGAGCTAAAGATTTAGTTTTAAACCAAACGTTTAACCAAAAATGTTTTGTTTGTTCATTGCTAAACTCTTTTTAACGTTTTTTTCAATTATTTTTTCTACTTTAATCTGGCAGTCGCTCAATTGTAGCATAAATGCTTTGCTACTGATTTAATAAGTTTGAATTACTATTTATCATTTCATCGATTCTTTATTCATTCAACTTTTATTAAATGCATAAATGCATCGTTTGTTGCTTTGTTTTTAACATTATCATGAATTAATTTTCCGAATTGCATTATGTTTCAGGTATGTTTTCAACCTTTGAAACTTTAAATTAAGCCATATTTATCATAAATTGTTTTTAAAGTTATTTTTCACTTCACTTACTTCACTTACTTTAAGGATGATTTCGTAACTCTCATTACATTCCGCAATGTATAAATACTTCTATATAGCTTTTAAATTTAACAATTTATAAACATAATAATACACTATTTTATCAATTTTATCATCTGACCGTATAGACCATTCAAAATTGTAAACATTATCCTACTTTTTTCAGTTTTAAACCAATTATCGAGTAATTGTTGAGTAAAAGTCACACGGACATCATAAAACATTGTTTATTTTAATAATTTATTCGATAAAAAAAACATTCACCCCACACAATACTACCCTGCATTGTACGATCAAACAATTAAATTTACAAGCACTCTCGCCTGGTCACGTCCAACCACGCGGTCCGTAGAACAAATCTGCATTACGTCACTGCCAGACGGGGCCGGGAGTGTTACGTTAAAGTGCAGCAGTCCACCCGCGCCCGGTCGTCGATAATGACAGAAACCAACGCGGTGGCGTTTTCCTCTCTGCCTACCAACACTCTCAGAACCACCAGGGATCATGGGTAGCCGCGTGAACCCCGGACATTAACCGGAAGCAAGCATCTCGGCAGCAGCAGCAGCAGCAGAAGAAACCTCGCCTCCTCGCGTGGTACGTGGGCTCTCTTCGCCGCAGAAGGCTGCCACTGACAAACGCTCCCAAGTGCGCTTCCAATCGGCCACGGCCCGGTTCCGTGCCTCGTCTCGTCTTCGTTTCTGGGTTCCAGGGTGGAGAGGTCTGCGCACAACAGAGGAACTCCAAACGCCATCAGCAGCAGATGGCCATTGCGCGAGCAAGGTTAGAAGTGCGCTACGGAGAGTGTATGGATGTGTGTGTGTGAGTGTGGAGCATGGAGTGTGTCTAGGAGCGTCTGCCGAGTGTATTCCCGTACCGGCGGGTTAACAGATGGCGGAAAAGTAATAGAAAACAGAACCTCCTGGCAGTGCGGCCGGTAATGAAATGCGCGCCCGCGTCGATGCTGCCGTCCCGTGGGTCTGTGCGCGCCGGCTCGACTCGCTTCTGGCCCACCCAAAACACCCCGAAGGCACCGGGTGGCTAAGAAGTGATTAACCCTCGCATACCGAGGGGGGGAAAACTCCGGCCGCAAGCCTCCCCCACCTTCGCGCGCTAGGTGTGTATCCGTGTGTTCGTGTGCGGTGCTGGTCAAACGAAGTTTTCCGCTTCCGACCGGACTGACGCGCGCGCCCGGAATCGGGCCCGAAAACCGGCCAAGGTTGTGGCGGCGGTGTCTTCATTACTGCCCACCCGTCTTGCACGGAAACCGTGTTCATCCATTTTCGACCAACCACCCGACGACGGGCAGCCATTCGGGTCGGCTGCCATCTGCAGCGGACGGGTTCTAGTGTGCGTGAATGAATACACTTCACTGCCAGCCGCAGCCTTTCGGCGGAGCGTCGAAGCCTTTTCGCAGGGGACGCAGGGGACGGCCGAACGACGGGGCAGGACACCATTCTTCGGGACATGCCCGCCAGCTGCTGCTGCTGCTGCTGTGACGGGCTTCATCCTCGCAGCGCCCCATCCGCAGTCGGCCGCTCTAAGGGCTGTCTCTGTCCGGTGGAACACTGTCACTGACACAGGCACACTCACCTCCACCGCACAGCGCGCACAATGCCAATTTATAATGATTTGTGAAGAATATTTTTCCCACAGACCCGGCTGCGGGAGAAAGAGACGTTTTTTTCATTTCTTTTTGCTTCCGCTGTTCATAAACGCCACGATTGCTCAATGAAAAGTGATTTTTTTAGGTGTTTTGTTGTAATTGTTGTGTTGAAATGGCCGTTGAATGTATTTAAAGGTATCTGTTTTTAGGTTTTAGAGGTTTGTTTGAATCTTCAAACGTATATTTTCATTTTATATCACGACTTCAAACATTTTGTTCAGGTTTGTTAGCAGTTTAGGTTACTGATTTATTGATTCGTAATTTTGTAGTGAATTTAAAAATAATGTACATCCCAACATAAGTCAAATTACGTGAAATTAAGTACGTTGAATATTATTTGTACATCTTTCGAGTGTTAGATCAGCAATGAGTATACATAATTTGAAAGTAAAGCTTTCCAGCATTAAGATAGAATATAATGGAACCAAACAATGAGTTGAAAAATATATCAAAAACTCAAAATATACGAAATAATGCATTTTGATCCTTAAAACATAATTGAAGGGGTCATCAGACGTTAAAAAAAAATCGCTCAAAAATATGCCTAATGTATTCAAGCTAGTTTGTAACTATCTTCATTTTTCAACAATTTTTGGAAAGAATATTTGACTCGAAAATAAGGTATTTTTATAAGTGTTGTTATAGTTATGTGGTCTAGAGTAATTTTGTCTGTTGTAAAAAAATATTAACAGTGTTTGTAAAAATTAGCAAAAATCGTAGAAAGACGTATTTTGTTATTTACTATAAATTAGTCGAACATTTTTTTTTGTTCATCTGTTCAAGTTTTAAGTTTATAGTCAAAAAACAAGTGGTCATTGCTCAAAAGACAATTGAGACGCTTTATAGTTTTTGATAAGTTTTCAGTTTCAGAGTTGGAGATTTAGGGAAGTGTTGAAGTTTTAACACTTCGGAATAAATCCAACTATTACTTATATAAATTTCATATGTTTTAACATTTGTTCAGTACAATAAGGGTACTAAAGATATGTTAATGTATATTATAAAAATATGTCAGGAAAAACTAGCAAAAACATATCACATGTTTATGATAATCTTCCACATAAAGAAAGCGACGCTAAAACGAAAACAATCATCGATATATTGTGCAATATTCCTACACCTTCGCCGTTGTCCTTCATTATCGATTGGCCACCCGACCGTCTCTGTCAGAAACTGCAACACGGAACAAAGTGACACTGAAATATGGGCTCGTTCATCCTCGTACACGGGTGTGTGTGTATGTGGGTGTGCTTATCTGGTACTGGTCACCTGCCTATCACTAATGCCGGCATAACACAGCCGCTCCTTCTCGCAGGAGGGGGCAAAAAGGTCATCCCAAAAATAGGTCCCACCGTCCGGCATCTTCCGGATAACGCCTGTGCGGACAATCACAGTGTCACAGTGTGCTAAAAACAGGGACAAATGGCTAGGTTCGTTGCACAATGCTGCTGAAGGCCGGTGGAGGTATTTATTTGCGGATGCCGGTGTCTTCCACTGCCGGTGATTGTGCTCCAGAATTAGATACATGTGAGGTGTCCCGGGCATCTGTGGTTCCCGTGCGCGTCCTGTTCGTCCCACTCTTCGGAGCTCTGATTGCGGGAACAAACGTGTCGTGCACGGGAATGTATGCCAACAGAATCACACACACACACACGCACACATACGCTAGCAGATCTGCTAGCCTGGCAACGACAAGGAACCCCCCGCATGGAGCCCGGATCGATGCTTTCATCTCCGCAAAGCCCAGCCCGCAATAACACGCAAATATCTGCGTTTGCCGGGGCTCGGAGATCTGGCGGCTGCCGAGGTGATCAAGGAAACCCCCGAATATGGCAGAATAGTTGTGGCGACATCAATCCGCTGCCCCCTCGCACCAGGGTAAACACGCATGCCGGAGACAGACAGGAGGCCCATATTTATAATGAGACTGACCGCACGATACCGAAAGCCGGAAATATATCGTAAATAAATATTTTGCAGGCCGAAATGTTTATGACGCGCCCGCTGCGGGAGCATACAGCTTTTGTTGTCGTCCCGGTGGTCAGCCCGGTGGGTAGCGACCCCGCATGTGCATGTGTGCATGCGTGTGGGCGGTGTGAGAGGGGATAGATATGTTCCGATGTGTTTTTTTTTTGCTCCTCAGTCCTCTTTTTTGTGGTCCGTACCACTGTGCATTGGAGCACTGTGGTCGGGGAGAGGTGACTTGTTCCGAATGTTGGTCCCTAACGCCTGAAGCTATGCAATCTGGCCGTAGGTCGAACATATCGGCGAGTGTTTTACTGAAGATATCGCAACCGATGGAAAACTGAGCGAAGGAAAATGGATCATGTATCCGTGCTACACCGGTGACCTGCTAGTCTGTCTCTGGAATGTGGATCAGTTTCGGACCGGGTGATGATACAACGACAGCTGCTAGGTACATCGTGTACAGTTGAAAATAAATTCTACAAGTTCTGAAATTGTACAAAAAAAACATCCAAAATTCCGTGAATGGATTCCATTGTGATACGAAACGAAATTCCTCTCTTTCGCAAGCCCGGTTGGTGTTAAATTAATATAAGCATCAAATAATGAGAGCACGCGGCGTAGAGGAAATATTTGCTACCTCATGCGGTACCTTTTGTTTTCGGGCGCAATACGCAGTAGCGTGGGAGGAGTTTTTGTTATTTCATTACACTCCGAAATGCGCTGCTAATACGTGTCAACAAAAGTAGGTAACATATGTGTCCATAGTAGTGTTTTCCTTTTTGAAGACCGCCGGCGGCGGTATCAAAACGATGATACTGTTTAAATACTGATGCTATGTCGCACACCGTTGCTCATTTGTTCTTCACACCTATTTGTTCTTCAAATTTCAAATTTGTACTGTACAGAGCAGTTGAAAGTAAATGAATTAATTGAAGGTTTCCGATGATATTCGATAAGAAATTGATCAAAATGTGAAGTATTATACAGATCATTGTTAAGAATTGAATTCTCTTAATTTTTATGTTCGAGTTTGATAAAATTACCGCTATTTTTATTTCCATCATTGGCAAAAACTGCAATATGATGGGAAACTATGAGAACATTTTATTAGTTTCGTTACACTTACATCATTGTTGAACAGTATTATTATGGAATGCACACATTTAAAATAAATAAGAATACTTTCTCATTCTTTTTCTCAAGACAACAGTCAAGAAACAAATAAATTCAATTAGATTTATAAAAAATAATAAAACAACAAAATCAAAAATAGTAAATAATATATAAATCAATAAATCATAAAGTAAATTAATTCACATATCAAATTATAAAATAAAACATTAGTAAATAGACAAATGATAGTTAAAATAGACAAAAAAATATAAAATTCATATATAAATATAAATTGTAAAAATAAGCAACTAAATAAAAAAAACATTTGACAATACGGCTTATACGACTGTTATACGTACAACTAACGACATAAAATAAATCAAAAAAATAAAAGTACTAAAATAACTATACAAAATTCTACGAAATCATATAGCAGTTCAATACCATAGTCAAAAGCCGACCAGCTCTATTTTTTTTACTACACGCGTCCGTGAGGCATCACCTCTGGAGGCTGTATGAAAGGAAGCCGCACGAAGAATCGCTGCCAAACGCAGCCGATTGGGAAACTGTTTCTTCAATGAAGCGAGTACGTAGTACGGGGATGTGTATTCGTAGCGTATTCGTAGCGTAGGCTGGGTGGAGTGGTTTTGTTTTGATAGCCATCGTCAGAGAGCGATGGAATTTTGAAATTGATACCCGCACGTAAATTTTACATTGGTGTAAACATGTTTGATGATTTCAACTGAACGATTTCATTTGGGTGAAAAAGCTAGTTATATTGTGATCATATGAATCGTGTCAAGACATTGCAAATTTCTTCAAACTTTAGATTTCCAAAAAATTATGAAATTGTTGAAATTTCCACTGTGTTTTTATGTGTTTAATTATATGACAAACGCACTGAAGTTGTAATGTGATTGAAATCACATTAAACTGAACATGGATGCAATATTTGGCTGAGAATTTCTTTGTCAAACTTGACAATTGAATGGATTTGACTGTGAAAACATTACAAATATCGTGATTCTAACCTAGAAAACCGTGTCAGGAATATAATATTTTTGCCATAAAATACTTCAGTCCAGTCAATGAGTGCACTGGATGGATGGTTAACAACCATTTATTTGATGTATAATGATTTCGATAAGAATATATACATTTTTATTTATTTGATAGACAAAATTTAAGATCTCCGAAAAATGCAGTAAAGTCTTTTGATTTGTTTTGTCGCCGTTTTCAAGCAAATTAGAAACATTTGCTATAACTCAGCAAGGATTTGTATACTCTAGGCTATTTTTTGTATGCTTCAGCAATTAATTGAATATTTTAGGTTAGGCTTTTTAAAGATCTTTTAAAGTACGATTTCTTTCAGGAATTATTCCAAAAAAATCGTTTTCTTCCATGTTCTTTTTGTACTAAGATTTCCGCAACCAAACACAGGAACATTCATTTTCTAACCTATTTTCATGCGGAAGTTGAATAAAGCTTTCAAAGGGAAAACTTTTTGCACACTGCTCCGCTCTCCACTTATTTTGAGCTTATCCAAAAAAAGAACAAACACATCAGATGTTTCGTTTACGCTACTGAATGGAACGATCGCCGCCAGCAATAAAACGCTGAAGACGCTCCGGGTTGGCGATTTTACCGCTGTGCTAAAATTGGCAAACCACTCATTGGAATGGGCATCCCGCATTGCATCACCGTCCAACTACACTGTCGCCTCCGAGAAAAGAAAAGCCTCGCGTCGGCTACCAAGATCACCTTGAAGAAAAAAAAACACCCCGAAATCGGGTACTACTACGCGAATGGTAGCGTAAAAATGTTTCGATCAGCATCAGTATCTGCGGCCGACACGCAACACGGCGCCACCGGGCAAAGCGCCGACCGCGGAACGCGCAAACAACAGCCACTTCCGGAAAATTCGTAGCACATTTCTTCTACCTTGATTAACTTTTTTTTACTACACGCGTCCGTGAGGCATCACCTCTGGAGGCTGTATGAAAGGAAGCCGCACGAAGAATCGCTGCCAAACGCAGCCGATTGGGAAACTGTTTCTTCAATGAAGCGAGTACGTAGTACGGGGATGTGTATTCGTAGCGTATTCGTAGCGTAGGCTGGGTGGAGTGGTTTTGTTTTGATAGCCATCGTCAGAGAGCGATGGAATTTTGAAATTGATACCCGCACGTAAACTTTACATTGGTGTAAACATGTTTGATGATTTCAACTGAACGATTTCATTTGGGTGAAACACTAGTTATATTGTGATCGTATGAATCGTGTCAAGGTATTGCAAATTTCTTCAAACTTTAGATTTTTGAAAATTATGAAATTTTTGAAATTTGCACTGTGTTTTTATGTGTTTAATTATATGACAAACGCACTGAAGTTGTATGCGATACTGGCCAGTTATTGAAATCACATTAAACTGAGCATGGATGGCTGATTTTTTTTTTGTCAAACTTGTTAATTGAATGGATTTGACTGTGAAAACGTTACAAATATCGTGATTCTAACCTAGAAAACCGTGTCAGGAATATGATATTTTTGCCATAAACTACTCCAGTCAATGAGTGCACTGGATGCAACAGTCAAGAAACAAATAAATTCAATTAGATTTATAAAAAATAATAAAACAACAAAATCAAAAATAGTAAATAATATATAAATCAATAAATCATAAAGTAAATTAATTCTCATATCAAATTATAAAATAAAACATTAGTAAATAGACAAATGATAGTTAAAATAGACAAAAAAATATAAAATTCATATATAAATATAAATTGTAAAAATAAGCAACTAAATAAAAAAAACATTTGACAATACGGCTTATACGACTGTTATACGTACAACTAACGACATAAAATAAATCAAAAAAATAAAAGTACTAAAATAACTATACAAAATTCTACGAAATCATATAGCAGTTCAATACCATAGTCAAAAGCCGACCAGCTCTATATCGAATAAACAAAATAATCGATTCCATATATCCCAAATGAACGAAAGGCAATGCTTTAAGATAATGAACCAATTTTGAATTATGAAGCCTTTCCACCATAAACTCGCTAACCAGCGTTCCCGCGGTTCTATTACCAAACCAAACACACACACTCACGCACACATTTTGCTCTCCCGGGCTGGATTTTATCATCAATCAGTAATCCGCACCAGAGCCGCACTGACTGACCAGACCAGCTTTCAAATTAGAAAATTATCACCACGTGCAAGGCATGTGCCACCCGATGCAAGGGAAAATAAATATGGCATCCACCCCCCTGTGGGTGGGGCGAGTGTAATTTTATTTCTGTCCAGAGCCGCCCCCATCTTCACCATCTGTTTCCAATCGTTGGGTGGGGGAGGGAGGTGGGTATTAAAGGGGAGCAACTTCACCGGACACAATGTTTTCCCCACACTGGGCGCGCGTGGCGTTCCCGATGTGGTCGTGTCAATGGTGGGATGGGTTTTAAAATATTTGCTACCTCATGCGGTACCTTTTGTTTTCGGGCGCAATACGCAGTAGCGTGGGAGGAGTTTTTGTTATTTCATTACACTCCGAAATGCGCTGCTAATACGTGTCAACAAAAGTAGGTAACATATGTGTCCATAGTAGTGTTTTCCTTTTTGAAGACCGCCGGCGGCGGTATCAAAACGATGATACTGTTTAAATACTGATGCTATGTCGCACACCGTTGCTCATTTGTTCTTCACACCTATTTGTTCTTCAAATTTCAAATTTGTACTGTACAGAGCAGTTGAAAGTAAATGAATTAATTGAAGGTTTCCGATGATATTCGATAAGAAATTGATCAAAATGTGAAGTATTATACAGATCATTGTTAAGAATTGAATTCTCTTAATTTTTATGTTCGAGTTTGATAAAATTACCGCTATTTTTATTTCCATCATTGGCAAAAACTGCAATATGATGGGAAACTATGAGAACATTTTATTAGTTTCGTTACACTTACATCATTGTTGAACAGTATTATTATGGAATGCACACATTTAAAATAAATAAGAATACTTTCTCATTCTTTTTCTCAAGACAACAGTCAAGAAACAAATAAATTCAATTAGATTTATAAAAAATAATAAAACAACAAAATCAAAAATAGTAAATAATATATAAATCAATAAATCATAAAGTAAATTAATTCTCATATCAAATTATAAAATAAAACATTAGTAAATAGACAAATGATAGTTAAAATAGACAAAAAAATATAAAATTCATATATAAATATAAATTGTAAAAATAAGCAACTAAATAAAAAAAACATTTGACAATACGGCTTATACGACTGTTATACGTACAACTAACGACATAAAATAAATCAAAAAAATAAAAGTACTAAAATAACTATACAAAATTCTACGAAATCATATAGCAGTTCAATACCATAGTCAAAAGCCGACCAGCTCTATATCGAATAAACAAAATAATCGATTCCATATATCCCAAATGAACGAAAGGCAATGCTTTAAGATAATGAACCAATTTTGAATTATGAAGCCTTTCCACCATAAACTCGCTAACCAGCGTTCCCGCGGTTCTATTACCAAACCAAACACACACACTCACGCACACATTTTGCTCTCCCGGGCTGGATTTTATCATCAATCAGTAATCCGCACCAGAGCCGCACTGACTGACCAGACCAGCTTTCAAATTAGAAAATTATCACCACGTGCAAGGCATGTGCCACCCGATGCAAGGGAAAATAAATATGGCATCCTTCCCCCTGCGGGTGGGGTGAGTGTAATTTTATTTCTGTCCAGAGCCGCCCCCATCTTCACCATCTGTTTCCAATCGTTGGGTGGGGGAGGGAGGTGGGTATTAAAGGGGAGCAACTTCACCGGACACAATGTTTTCCCCACACTGGGCGCGCGTGGCGTTCCCGATGTGGTCGTGTCAATGGTGGGATGGGTTTTGGAACGGTCCGGTATGGGTTCTTTTTTTGCTGTTTTCCTTTCGCTCAGCTGCGATGGCTGCGCTTCTCTTCGAGCTCCAATCCGGTCTCGCAACGCCGCGCCAATCTGGTATGCTTCAAGCTCGATAGATCAACGGCAGACGCGCATCGGAGCGCGAGTGCCAGCTGCAGCTAGCTGGCACCAGCAGCAGCAGCAGTAGCGAAATTCGTTTGCACGGCCCGGAATTACATCGCTGGTGTGCTGGTGGCGAGCAGTAGTTTTAGCGTGTGCCGTGAGGATGACGGCGGTGCCTGCAAAACGCGGGCCGAGCCGTTGGCACCTGTCACTGGCAAGCTGTTTCCAATTGATTAAATCGAAAAATGTTTGAATTAAATAGCGCTTGCCGGGGCCGATTTAGTGGCCGGATGGATGGGCCGTAGTTTGAGCAGCAGACACGTAAGGTGATGGACCGATGGAACGCGAAAAACGATGCATCGGTGTGCCGCGTACGATTGGAGCCACCGGATTCGTTCGAATCTGGGCGGTGGATCTGGATGAAATGAATCGAAAGTCATCATTGGCGGATCGATTAAGCGGCTCGCTGTACCTGGCGCTAAGCTCGTGAAACTGTCACCATTTGTACCAATCGGCAGGATTAAATTTCCATTGTTGTCTATGCGGCGTGCGACAAAAAAAACTCGCTCCCCTTTGCAGGGACGATAAATCTCCAGCCGATTGTGTTTCAAAGGGAAAACTTTTTGCACACTGCTCCGCTCTCCACTTATTTTGAGCTTATCCAAAAAAAGAACAAACACATCAGATGTTTCGTTTACGCTACTGAATGGAACGATCGCCGCCAGCAATAAAACGCTGAAGACGCTCCAGGTTGGCGATTTTACCGCTGTGCTAAAATTGGCAAACCACTCATTGGAATGGGCATCCCGCATTGCATCACCGTCCAACTACACTGTCGCCTCCGAGAAAAGAAAAGCCTCGCGTCGGCTACCAAGATCACCTTGAAGAAAAAAAAACACCCCGAAATCGGGTACTACTACGCGAATGGTAGCGTAAAAATGTTTCGATCAGCATCAGTATCTGCGGCCGACACGCAACACGGCGCCACCGGGCAAAGCGCCGACCGCGGAACGCGCAAACAACAGCCACTTCCGGAAAATTCGTAGCACATTTCTTCTACCTTGATTAACTTTTTTTTACTACACGCGTCCGTGAGGCATCACCTCTGGAGGCTGTATGAAAGGAAGCCGCACGAAGAATCGCTGCCAAACGCAGCCGATTGGGAAACTGTTTCTTCAATGAAGCGAGTACGTAGTACGGGGATGTGTATTCGTAGCGTATTCGTAGCGTAGGCTGGGTGGAGTGGTTTTGTTTTGATAGCCATCGTCAGAGAGCGATGGAATTTTGAAATTGATACCCGCACGTAAATTTTACATTGGTGTAAACATGTTTGATGATTTCAACTGAACGATTTCATTTGGGTGAAAAAGCTAGTTATATTGTGATCATATGAATCGTGTCAAGACATTGCAAATTTCTTCAAACTTTAGATTTCCAAAAAATTATGAAATTGTTGAAATTTCCACTGTGTTTTTATGTGTTTAATTATATGACAAACGCACTGAAGTTGTAATGTGATTGAAATCACATTAAACTGAACATGGATGCAATATTTGGCTGAGAATTTCTTTGTCAAACTTGACAATTGAATGGATTTGACTGTGAAAACATTACAAATATCGTGATTCTAACCTAGAAAACCGTGTCAGGAATATAATATTTTTGCCATAAAATACTTCAGTCCAGTCAATGAGTGCACTGGATGGATGGTTAACAACCATTTATTTGATGTATAATGATTTCGATAAGAATATATACATTTTTATTTATTTGATAGACAAAATTTAAGATCTCCGAAAAATGCAGTAAAGTCTTTTGATTTGTTTTGTCGCCGTTTTCAAGCAAATTAGAAACATTTGCTATAACTCAGCAAGGATTTGTATACTCTAGGCTATTTTTTGTATGCTTCAGCTATTGTTCTGCACCAGACAGCTTGGTTTCACTCCACAAGGTGCTGCTAGATCGGACGGCAGGAGTCGTGTGTCTGTTGATGTCTGTGGTTCCCGTGCGCGTCCTGTTCGTCCCACTCTTCGGAGCTCTGATTGCGGGAACAAACGTGTCGTGCACGGGAATGTATGCCAACAGAATCACACACACACACACGCACACATACGCTAGCAGATCTGCTAGCCTGGCAACGACAAGGAACCCCCCGCATGGAGCCCGGATCGATGCTTTCATCTCCGCAAAGCCCAGCCCGCAATAACACGCAAATATCTGCGTTTGCCGGGGCTCGGAGATCTGGCGGCTGCCGAGGTGATCAAGGAAACCCCCGAATATGGCAGAATAGTTGTGGCGACATCAATCCGCTGCCCCCTCGCACCAGGGTAAACACGCATGCCGGAGACAGACAGGAGGCCCATATTTATAATGAGACTGACCGCACGATACCGAAAGCCGGAAATATATCGTAAATAAATATTTTGCAGGCCGAAATGTTTATGACGCGCCCGCTGCGGGAGCATACAGCTTTTGTTGTCGTCCCGGTGGTCAGCCCGGTGGGTAGCGACCCCGCATGTGCATGTGTGCATGCGTGTGGGCGGTGTGAGAGGGGATAGATATGTTCCGATGTGTTTTTTTTTTGCTCCTCAGTCCTCTTTTTTGTGGTCCGTACCACTGTGCATTGGAGCACTGTGGTCGGGGAGAGGTGACTTGTTCCGAATGTTGGTCCCTAACGCCTGAAGCTATGCAATCTGGCCGTAGGTCGAACATATCGGCGAGTGTTTTACTGAAGATATCGCAACCGATGGAAAACTGAGCGAAGGAAAATGGATCATGTTTCCGTGCTACATCGGTGACCTGCTAGTCTGCCTCTGGAGTGTGGATCAGTTTCGGACCGGGTGATGACACAACGACAGCTGCTAGGTACATCGTGTACAATCGAAAATAAATTCTACAAGTTCTGAAATTGTACAAAAAAAACATCCAAAATTCCGTGAATGGATTCCATTGTGATACGAAACGAAATTCCTCTCTTTCGCAAGCCCGGTTGGTGTTAAATTAATATAAGCATCAAATAATGGGAGCACGCGGCGTAGAGAAAATATTTGCTACCTCATGCGGTACCTTTTGTTTTCGGGCGCAATACGCAGTAGCGTGGGAGGAGTTTTTGTTATTTCATTACACTCCGAAATGCGCTGCTAATACGTGTCAACAAAAGTGTGATGGACCGATGGAACGCGAAAAACGATGCATCGGTGTGCCGCGTACGATTGGAGCCACCGGATTCGTTCGAATCTGGGCGGTGGATCTGGATGAAATGAATCGAAAGTCATCATTGGTGAATCGATTAAGCGGCTGTACCTGGCGCTAAGCTCGTGAAACTGTCACCATTTGTACCAACCGGAAGGATTAAATTTCCATTGTTGTCTATGTGGCGTGCGACAAGAAAAAAAACTCGCTCCCCTTTGCAGGGACGATAAATCTCCAGCCGATTGTGTTTTCATCGCAACACAGGCGAATTAGACAGGGAAAGCAAACATCGGTGTCTAGCCGGTCCTCGGTGAGGCACCGAAAGTAAAAGCGCCACAGTAATTGTGAAGAACAATGCAACCATCATCCGTGTTGATTCTGGCGTGCGGCTTACACGTTCACGATGGCGACTCGGGTGGTGGTGTTACACAGTCCGATCCTGTCTCTGCCCTATTTCGCTCTAACCAGCCCGCAACGGTGGCGGCAGTTGTGAGATTTCACATCGACGCTTTTTCCCCCATTTCGTTCGGATCGTTGCAGGGACAAGATTTGTGATAGTTTGTAGCACCGGGTCGATGCTTCTCTCGCCCGTCGTGCAACGTTCTGCGTGTGGTGTTGGTGTCCCGTTTGGTGCTATCAACAGTAGCTTCAGAGTGCACTATGGAGAATACGAGGCGAAAAGTTTAAAATACAGTGTGAAACTATTTTCCATGAAAAACTACATTTTAATCCAGGATCAAGTTTGAGGCCAATCTAAATAATTGTATTCGAATACTTGTTTATGAGAGTTTTTACGATTGTTGCTTAAATTTTGCCTTCAGAATACGTTGGTACTATTTGTTTTTTCTTTTCCTTTAGTTTTACTATCTTATTGTTGGGTTTACTTGAAAAAGAAATATGATCAACCACTGTTTATAAAAACTATCTATTTTCAAAATGCTCTTAAACTGTTCCTCATTCATGTTTCATGTTTAATCGCACCAAAAATTAACATAAAAACATTTTACATATAATATA
>KZ072130.1:201091-238244 GCA_002091845.1 Anopheles cracens
GTTTTGAGTTAACAACATAGCGTTGAGATTGAAATTCGATCACATCAGCTGTGATGTGTCGAAAAGCGCATTTGAAGCCCAATGAAGTGGCTTAAGGAGGTGCAATTATCACTGGGGGCTAATATTTAATATCAGAAGCAGTTGGGTTTTTGAACGGTGTAATCATACATGCGTGTGAAGTCAAGCCTGTTATGTAGATCAAAATACATTTGATTCAATTCAAGAAAACTTAAGTTTGGTGGCCCTTTGGTCCAAAGTACAAAAATGAGATTAAGTACAAAACCTCATTTTTGAACATAAAATAAAGATCATCATGACGGATCACGGATCGGTTTGGATCGGATCGGTACAAACAGTCCAATGATAGCTTTTTGGAGATTGGCCTGAAAGACCTGGCTGGCATAGACTTAGACCTGGGGACACGCCCCCAGGTCGAAGTCTAAGCAGGTCATAGTTATTTTCGAAATGATCTTCATTGTTCATTGAGGTGTGCTATTTATCTTAGTATAGCTGAAGGAAATAAATGCTGGAATAGTGTTATAATTATTCACATAGAATTCGTCACTGACCTAGTGAGCCACTTCCTATCGCTACTAGGAGTAGTTTGAAATGCAATTGCACAGAACCCATCCCTTACAACAGTCGGCATTAGGATCATTCGCAGTCTGGTCGTACCTTTTGCGCCGTCCCATTCGAGTGTTCTACTGAAGCCATCAATCACACAATCTCGGCATCGACAAAATGGTCTCACGCAACCTACGTCACTACTCCGCACGCAAACGACCGCGTAAATTTACATATAAAAAGCGGCCCCCCGATGCGTGCGAGTTGCTTTTTGTTTATGCGATCTTTTTTTTCTCTCTCTACACCTCCCCAGTTCGTATATGCGTGCGCGTGCTCGAAACCTGTTCTCGGCTTATGAGATGCAGTGCATTAAATTGCAATTCAGGTACGAAGTGCAGGCATCGCGGTGCATTGCAATGATCGCAGTGCATTGTGGCGGAGGTGGTGGAGCAACTCATCAGCGTCTTGTTGATGATGCTATTGTCGCGATGTAATTGTCAGCGTGGTCTCGAATACTAAGTGTCGAGTGGTGTTTTCTTTACCGCCATGGTGTCTTTCCGCCCGACAGCTGTTCGCAACAGTCACGGCCAATAGTAACTGCGATCGTGATCTGCTATTGGCTTTATGGACATCGTCAAACGTTCAGAACCTATTATGTGGCATTGGGGAGAACAACAACAACACACTAGAACATGCCGACTTGGTTAATCACTGGTTTGCCGATGAGATGGGACAATAAATCGCTGATTACATAAGCAGATGTACGAGCCGCTCACACCTTGTCCAATGTCTCTAGAGAGTATGCCTCAACCTTGACGTAGTAGCACGTGAGTTACGGTTCTACCGGCGCTTCCGAATCAAGAGATCCGCAGATGATCGTAGATGAACGCGTTCACCTCACTCATGTGCTTCTAGGGAGTCTCAAAGTGTAGCGACTTCCTTCCCATCATATGCGAACATCAGCTGATTGCTGGAGGTCGTGAGCTTTAGCCAGCCGTTGGCAACGGTTGAGTTGTGCCCAACCTATGCGCACGAGCAACCACTGAACGATGCCTTCCACTCCATCGCGATCTAGTCACGTTGCCATTCACCGGCGGGGCACCCGCTGTAAGCTTGCCGCGCCGGGCGGTCCCAGTTTATGACCGTGCAAAATTGACGATAAAACTCCGCACCGGCCGTACGGTAACCGCGATAAAGTTCTTTGTTTTGTCAACCCGGCTACCCCGGATACTGGCCTAGTAACTTTAATGATTTTACAACGACATCTGTCTTATCTGCTTCGACCCCGAACGAGTGCGCGCTGGTGCACGCCTTCATCTGTCCTGCCCGGACGGTACTTGCTGGTGCCTGCTCTGGTGACAGGTACCGCAACTGCGAGACATCGATCCACTTCGTGCGAAACCGGAACTACCGGGCCCACGCCTGGCATTCCAACGTCGGTGGCACGAGGAAGTGTGTTCCGTCTAATCGACGCAGGAAAACAACCTGGCCCCCGAGAAGGTGTCTGACAGACAGGCAATCACCCACGTGCCCGAACATTGCCGGTAAACAAACTTTGGAGCAATTTCAGACCGACTGGTGGTTTACAGAGAGCTTGTTGATGTTTACCTGCCTAATAACTGTTTTTGAAGAGGGCCGTTTCACCTTGGAGATGAGTCGGTTGGGGCGATACGACAAAGAAATGAGTAATAATATGCATAAAGAGGCAATTTTTCAGTGAGGGAAAATCCCAACCCCGGCCGGACGTGAGAAAGTGTTGTTTCGCTATTACTTGGCATTGAAGAATGGATTTTAAAGCGTTTCTATTATGAATTGGATCAAGTGTTGTTCATGGAGCAATGTTTTATGAAGCGTGTATGGAACGTCTACGGCGTATTTATGGCACGTATTTACACAAGTGTTCCAGTCGTATGCCTTTATATGAGGTACATCTTATCTTCCGACATAAGTATTATTAGCTTATTGCAAATAAACGTGATTTTTAGCACCACTCCATTCATTGCGCAGCTTTGTGGGATCGCTCTCAATCGCTATAATGCATGAAGACAATAACATTGCATTGATCAAACAGTATTCAAACGTCCGGAACATTGCCCATCATTAGGGTCACTTCAGGGCTGGGGATACAAACAGTGCCAGAACAACGACTAGGTTAACCTTGGTTTGATCGCTCGATGGCCCTTGGAGGTTGCTTTCTCGATCTCGATACTTCAAGCTCAGCCGTTGAAGCGCCCGTTCCGAACTTCCCTCATTCATCAGTTATGTAAATTATGCTAACGCGGGCTCGGAGAGTTTAGCTTACGATCGAGATTCTGCAGCATTCGGGTGTAGTAGGCTCATATCCAAACAACCGACCGTGCTGTAATAGTACTACGACCGTCGACTTCGGCCGTAATCAGTAACGTCCAATCATCTGCGAACGGACGGCGGATCGCTTCGCAGAGAAACTTCTTGCCTAATCCGATCACAATCGGGTACCTGCTACTAAATCATCTAGTCGCGTCCGCCGCACATGCCCAGCTGGGCGGAAGGTGTGAACGATGCGGTTTGTTTGCATAATGCTCCACCGCGACCGCGAGCGCATCGTACTTTGCAATCGATTATGTTACCAAACGTCACGAGCCAACGTCGCGGTCGCGCACACGCGTTTTGGGTGCGATTTACTGCTGCTGCTGCTGTTGCCTCTGTCCGCATGTTGTTTTGAATGATTTTCCGTTTTTGGAAACGGATGAGATTGGCGGTGGCGAAAATGAAAATGAGTTGAAAAAAAAAAGCCGTCGGTAATAATCGCCTCACATCGCATCACCCAAGGCCACGTGCGCGTCTCACAATTAGGCTCCGGCCGGGCAGCGGCCGTTTGGAAAACGGGATGGCAAACGAATGGCACCGATCTTGATGGGCGCTTGTATGCGAAAAAACACGAGCGAACGGAAGGCATAATTGGGTGAAGGAACAAGGGTTACGATCGGGCGGGTTTTTTTACGATCAAACTCGTGACGACGATCGCGAGATTGCGCTGGTGTGGCTTATGTGACTGCGGGTTGCGGTGATCGTGGTGATGGTGCTGGAGACTACAACATAAGATCATAGCACGACCCACCGAAGACATTACGCGCTTAATCAATGAAATTAGCGGTGCGAGGTGATAATTTATTATCTCTCTTGGGAAACCGGGACATTAAAATGTCAAAATTGATATGGCGTTTATGGTGATGCAAAAGTGTTCTATTGTATCGTCAGTTGCTCTAGGCTTTCAATTTGTTTCATTTTGTTGTTTTGTTAGATTTCGATACTTTCGTTTTCTTTTGTACTAAACAGTCTATAAAATCACATGTTTATGAAGTATTTTGGAATTAAGTTGATTTTTACCGTTCGTTATTAATTTTAAATATTCGTTTACAATCTTAACGTTATTGTTGTTGTATATGCAATTTATTTCATTATTTCGATGAAAATTTTAGTATGTGTATTTTCCAAAGGATAATCGAAAACCTTGAGTTCATCATTCGATGTTCGAAAAAAAAATCTTTTTATGATGGTTACATTTAATAAATTTATGAAATATTCAATATTACTCTGAAACTAATTCAATTTATCACGTCTGTCCATCATCGTTATGATCAGTCAGATCATCAGCCAATTTTACCGTGAAATCGTCGTAAATGACAGGGAAACATATGTATAAATTATAATTAGCTTTATCTTTGTTTAATAGAAACACTTAGCAAATTCAATCCCCTTCCTTGTTTTGCGTGCAAAACATCTGATTTTAATGGGTATTTTGTACATTATAATGGATAAAAATGACGTTCACTTTCACTCGATCACTACATGGACCTTAATGAAACCAAATTAACGCAAGAAAAACATAATATTATCATTCCGATGAGCTGTTTCGTGTGCTCCAATGAAATAATTTGAAATGATATGAAACTTATATGAATATGAAAGTTTTCGAAACCTAAAGTCTTAAATCGAGTATTTAAGAAATAACTTTTCATCAAAAATCATGCCGAACGCACACTGCTATTCTCTGGAAGAGAAGCAACCTTATCTGCGTTTGAAACCACCTCCACCGTTGGTGTTGATGCTACGCTCTCATCCTCAAGAATTATGACGCCTGGTTTGTGCAAAATCACACGCCACAAAGGCAAATTTCGACAGAAAGCGTGACGTTTTTCCACCGCCAGCATGACTCTGCGAACTTTGCGCGGATGTACCGGAGATGATAGCAGTGCTTGTCCCCCATCTCACGATGAGTTCCAGCGAAACCGCGTAAGTGTCCGCGCGGAATAATGCATGCGCACGGATTGGCGGCCGGATGTGCAAATGTCGATGGCGGATGTGCAAATGTTCAGGGCCTTGGCCAAACGCGAACAAATCCGCGAAGAAAGCTGACGGTGGTTTATTGGGAGCAAAAATGATTTAAAACCCTCGAGCGTCCTTAGCGCGTCAAACTTCCGGAACTCGCCGAGAGCAATTACGGAGCGTGTGGCAACAACTCCTTACCGGCGTTGTTGTCGGAAGTACGTGCGAGATTGAAAGCTGTAAATGCTGTTTTTTTTCTGCACTCTTATTGGAATCGTTTTTTCCTTTATTTTGCTCATGTTGAAGGAAGCCCGTTCCCGCCTTCAAACGAGGCACGTACGCGACGTTTGTTGAATTGCTAAACGGTGATCATGAGCGTGTGTGCAAGGGGGCTCTCGGTCCGGGTGATCGGGACGGGCTTCATTCTAGATTTCGTTTCACTCCTCAATTTAATGATTCAAGGAAAACAAGTGCATGCCTTGGACTGGTTACTAGCCGAGAGCTCGATCGACCGGCCGGGTCGGGACCGCGGCTAGAACACGCCGTTCCTTTCGCTTGTTCTGAAACGTTCTAGCCGGCGTTTGCGTGCACCACTTCCTGCATGGTAGTTGGCGGCTCAATTGCTTCTCAAATGGGTTTGCCAACGGGCAACGGAGAAACAGGTTCGACGACAAAGCGTTCAGTTTTCGCCTGGCGTGATACCTGGCCTGAAATTGAGCGCGGCTCGTGTGGTCGGGAATCGGTTATTGACTTCGGTTATTTGGGGATAACATCAATCAATCGAGTGGAAGCGAACAAACGAGCCCGAGGTGGTAAACAACACGTTTATTGATTTTTTTATCGGTGTCTTAATAATTGTGGAGCATAATTAAGATAGTTTTTTTCTTGCTTTTTTCTTTTTTCATTCTCTGCATTTTTCTCGTTCACATCTGCCATGTGAATATCAATTTCAATCATTTAATAATTAAAATGTATCATGCGAGAGCTTTTAATGTTTTTCATTCATTCAATGTAGAATATCTAACGAATTGTAGAATTTGAACGAATTATAAATATATTAAAAGTATTCAATTGTAGGAAATAGATCGGAGAATAATGCTGAGTTACTACTTGTATACAGTTGATCATGCGGTACTGATTTCATCACCTTTGATCACATATAGTTGTTGAAGTTATCTGACATGACATATTAATGCTGTTGAATAGTACAATGACTTGCAACGTTTCCATTTTTAAAAAGTCCTGTACACTGTTTTAACTAAATCACCCACCTAAATTAGACTGTCTGAAGTGTCTGACTAAAGAACTAAGTAGAATTAGATACTTTCTCAAGAAATGATTTTCTGCAACCTTCTGTTCAATCAGAACTGGAAACATTCCATCCATTACATTTGTACAATGTTAAGTTATTTGAAATACTGGTAACAATGGAACAAGTCATCTCAGTTCTGCATGCAATCGCATGACGCGCTGCTATATTCAGAAGTATAGAGGTTCTTGTTGTATAAAATAATCAAAACAATCCTTACGATGAATTTAACATGCAAACAACATATTGAACCCATTTGAACGACCTTCTACAATTCATACATCTACAACAAAACAAAGACTCTAAGCGAGATGAACTATTGTACACCCTAACTCCGAAAACGGCAGTTATTGTAAGGCAACAGCAAGATCTTTGAAACTTTTTCAGAAACTTGCCCAATTCAACATACTAATAATTCTAAATAAAATTGTCGTAGAATGACTCCGCTCACAATGCATATAAACACTGGATCCGTCTCATACTGCAATGCGTAAAAGGCCACCACACAACGCACGCTCACGAGACAGAACTCCACCTGAACTTGAAATCGTAGCGGAACACTGTACTCTTTAATCGAATGCAACGTCATCATCGGGTAACATTGAACTCGATTTCTCTCGGTTCGGTGCGGTGTGACGGCCAATCAAAACCGTTGTAGGCCACAAGAGGCAGTAACATTTCGGACCTTGCCTCATAACGAATCATTGACAGTGGCCGGTTCTGCCGGCATGTTTGGCCACAGCACGGACGGCAGACGAGAACTTGCAAGTACGTAAGTTTTGATCGATTGTGCACGAGTGAAATGAACTTCAACACTCTCAAACAGCCACTGCGTCTTTGTAGGGGACGTTTCCGGAGAGTTTATCCTTGCGAAGACGACCGCTTACTTACCTTAGCACATTCGCCCGTAAGTTGCACGTTAAGATTTAAAAGGTACAATGCTGTCTTCAGGAGATCGCACGCAGCAGGAAGGTTTTCGCAAACGATGACCAACAAGTTTTAATGTCTAGCCGTTTGGCAGTGCTGTTTGGCAATTATTCTTCTCCTTAATCTTTGTCCCGTCTGGCACCCGAACGTCCGAAGGATGCTGGGACGGTTGGATGTATAAAAACCAAAGCACTTAATACGCGTTTACACTGCAATTATCTGCAAGATTCGATGTCACACTACCCCACGATTAATCCACGAACACTCTCTGCACTGAGGCTACGCAAAGTTTGACAAGGCAGAAGAGCTTGAAAACCTTCATTCAAACTATTCAACAACCCAACGAAAAACACGTCCCCAACCACTAACGCCAAACAAAAACTAAATTCGCAATAGTTAGACGAACAAAAAACACCTGCACAACGGACACACTCTCCAAACGACACACACAACACACGCAAAAACTGTACCGAAGTTAAACTGACCGGCGCTCGGCGGGACGAATTCGAAGTGCTCGAAAAACCTCGCCGTGGCGTTCAGAATTGTGACGGATGAGGGCTGTCGGGCAAAGTTCTGCCCGTTCGGTGAGGCAACTGGCGAAGGCAATCCTTACGATGAATTTAACATGCAAACAACATATTGAACCCATTTGAACGACCTTCTACAATTCATACATCTACAACAAAACAAAGACTCTAAGCGAGATGAACTATTGTACACCCTAACTCCGAAAACGGCAGTTATTGTAAGGCAACAGCAAGATCTTTGAAACTTTTTCAGAAACTTGCTCAACTCAACATACTAATGAATCCAAACAAAATTATCGTAGAATGACTCCGCTCACAATGCATATAAACACTGGATCCGTCTCATACTGCTATGCGTAAAAGGCCACCACACAACGCACGCTCATGAGACAGAACTCCACCTGAACTTGAAATCGTAGCGGAACACTGTACTCTTTAATCGAATGCAACGTCATCATCGGGTAACATTGAACTCGATTTCTCTCGGTTCGGTGCGGTGTGACGGCCAATCAAAACCGTTGTAGGCCACAAGAGGCAGTAACATTTCGGACCTTGCCTCATAACGAATCATTGACAGTGGCCGGTTCTGCCGGCATGTTTGGCCACAGCACGGACGGCAGACGAGAACTTGCAAGTACGTAAGTTTTGATCGATTGTGCACGAGTGAAATGAACTTCAACACTCTCAAACAGCCACTGCGTCTTTGTAGGGGACGTTTCCGGAGAGTTTATCCTTGCGAAGACGACCGCTTACTTACCTTAGCACATTCGCCCGTAAGTTGCACGTTAAGATTTAAAAGGTACAATGCTGTCTTCAGGAGATCGCACGCAGCAGGAAGGTTTTCGCAAACGATGACCAACAAGTTTTAATGTCTAGCCGTTTGGCAGTGCTGTTTGGCAATTATTCTTCTCCTTAATCTTTGTCCCGTCTGGCACCCGAACGTCCGAAGGATGCTGGGACGGTTGGATGTATAAAAACCAAAGCACTTAATACGCGTTTACACTGCAATTATCTGCAAGATTCGATGTCACACTACCCCACGATTAATCCACGAACACTCTCTGCACTGAGGCTACGCAAAGTTTGACAAGGCAGAAGAGATTTTGAAGAAAAAAGAAGAAATTATATAAATTCCAAGTCAAGGATAAACAACAATACTCGTACGGATCGTTACGTATTGTGACTTTATTATGAACGCAAAAATAGCTCCGAATGGATGTTGTTGATCTAAAAATAGAAAATTATGCCGATTATCGCCTGATTCATTAGCAAGTTTTTTTTCTTATCATTTCGTGACATTGTTATAACGCCAAAAATAGCAATAAATGATGACGCTTAACTTTGGCCAATTTGGAAGAAGAGATTCAACCAGACATGTGAAAAACAACCAGGCTTCTGTTTACAAAACAAACTAACAACTTTGAAGCCTATTGGCATCGGCGCTGCGGGCGACCGGAATGCCTGGAAACGGTTCTACTCACGTTTGTCTAGCACGTTCGTACGATGCGACGGTGTGTAACAGTACGGTCAATTTTCGCGCGCACTGTCAGACCCCGGGACCGCGCTTTACAACCTTCGACACTGTCAATGTCACTGTGTCCGCGTGGTCTGGCGCAGGCCCGACCGCAGGCAGCAACGCGCGACCCGAACGGCAAATTGCGCTCAAATTACGCGCCCGGCAAAACAAACCGGCAGCCGGCCAAAGGCGGAACACGCGTTTGCATTACGGATGGGTCATTTTTTACAAATGCAGTTGCAGGTAACGGCTTCTGGGTAAAAAAACATTCAAATGTGAACTAATGATATCGTGTTAAAATAACATAAGAATGGGCAAAAAGGGAAGCTCTGATTGGATGTTGATGTGATTGAAGCAACTTTGACAGTGATTAAGTCCTGCTGCGGTTTTTACTATTAGCAGATATAGATTTTTTTTCCTGATTATAAATTGTTTAAATATTTACGAGAAACTATAAGGGGAAAATATCGTATCTGGAACAGTGGAAGAACTGGAAGAACGTTTTGAAATCTATTTGTTCGGATGTTTTCATATAAAGCAGTGTCTGACATGGACATCATTTCTGACTTGCAAAGAATATAATAAGGGTTATTATATATATGGGAAGGTAATCATTTCAGTTAAGTCTTCAATCAGTCTTCTTCGGCTAGAGCTTGATTGGAATGTCATCTTTGTTCCATTTTTAATTAGATTTTTTAGTCATTTTTGTGTTGTTATGAGAATCCAAGTTTACGCCTCATTTCAGTCCAAACGACTATTATTTTAAGTAACCAAAATTCATTTAGTCAAATTAATGGACCTGCAAAGAATATAATAAGAGTTATTATATATATGGGAAGGTAATCATTTCAGTTAAGTCTTCAATCAGTCTTCTTCGGCTAGAGCTTGATTGGAATGTCATCTTTGTTCCATTTTTAATTAGATTTTTTAGTCATTTTTGTGTTGTTATGAGAATCCAAGTTTACGCCTCATTTCAGTCCAAACGACTATTATTTTAAGTAACCAAAATTCATTTAGTCAAATTAATGGACCTTTGATATGAAATTCAAATAAACGAATGCATTGCGCTTTGAACCCAAGCCTCATTACCTTGACATTCCATCGCGAAGTTCATTCACAGATCACAAACGATAATTACCTTGTAGCTCAGCAGTACCTCAACAGTTATCATGCTGCATCAAAACGCGTACATCATCGGTAGCACACCAACACATTGCTCGACCGTGGCTGTAGTTTAATCCCATGTCTGGAATTGGAACAAGCCCTTCAAGGTGCATGAGAGATTTGGGCCATCGTCAGGTAACGGCTTCTGGGTAAAAAAAACATTCAAATGTGAACTAATGATATCGTGTTAAAATAACATAAGAATGGGCAAAAAGGGAAGCTCTGATTGGATGTTGATGTGATTGAAGCAACTTTGACAGTGATTAAGTCCTGCTGCGGTTTTTACTATTAGCAGATATAGATTTTTTTTCCTGATTATAAATTGTTTAAATATTTACGAGAAACTATAAGGGGAAAATATCGTATCTGGAACAGTGGAAGAACTGGAAGAACGTTTTGAAATCTATTTGTTCGGATGTTTTCATATAAAGCAGTGTCTGACATGGACATCATTTCTGACTTGCAAAGAATATAATAAGGGTTATTATATATATGGGAAGGTAATCATTTCAGTTAAGTCTTCAATCAGTCTTCTTCGGCTAGAGCTTGATATGAAATTCAAATAAACGAATGCATTGCGCTTTGAACCCAAGCCTCATTACCTTGACATTCCATCGCGAAGTTCATTCACAAATCACAAACGATAATTACCTTGTAGCTCAGCAGTACCTCAACAGTTATCATGCTGCATCAAAACGCGTACATCATCGGTAGCACACCAACACATTGCTCGACCGTGGCTGTAGTTTAATCCCATGTCTGGAATTGGAACAAGCCCTTCAAGGTGCATGAGAGATTTGGGCCATCGTGTAAGCATTCATACCAAGCACACTAAACGAGGTGAACTTCATGGTGATTACATCATGTAAGCAGTGGAGGTAGGGTGCTAATTATAATTTATTTCCGCTTGTTGTCATAGAAATCTAAAACACTAAATACTAGCAGCAGTAGCGTTGTATCTACTTTGTCCAGTGGCACAATAAAAAGTCATTAAATTACATTAAAAAAAACTATCACGATACTATCGGAAACCCGATGTGGACTTTTCCCTTTCTACATTCACATCGCGATGGCGATGCTCCACAGGTGGCCTTTCGCTCGGCAGCATCTTGATTCTACGCATCGCGCACAGCTCACCGTTGGGGGGCATTGCGCCCGGGTGACGGTTCCGATACGGTTAATTATCGTCCGGCGGGAAACGGCGAGAACAATGGGCGAACGCTGCGCACGTCAGCGCAACGCGGATAGGAAATCTGTGCGATGCGCTGAGCGGCACCGAGCTGATGATGTGTGTTATTAGAATGGAACTGCAACTGCCCGCCCGTTCGTCTTATCCGGGGCCGATCGTGCGGTGGGGTGAAAGCGCCGTAACAGAACAGCTGTTCTTCCGGCTGCGAAGGAGGAGCGGCTGACGATTGCACTGCACGATAGTTGCCTTTTCCACCGGCGGGGGATAATACTGACGCGCTTCCGAGGTGATTAAGAGAGAGAGCGAGCGACCTTCCTCGGTTAGACGGACACGCGATAGGTTTTGTCGTTTCGATGCAGCACGCGCCGCAACCGGGTCCAGCGCGAGTCCAGCGGCTGGTAGTTGCTGCAGAATTCAAGATATTGCTTGCGCACCTCCAGACTTTCCGGGCCCCAGTCGGAGAGCGGTTTGCTGGCGGCCACGACCCGCTTCTTGAGGGTCGACTCGTTGCGTTTCCGGACGGCAAACCATGCCCAGATCGGGATCGGCAGGAGTGCTCCGACGTAGATGCACCAACCGAGCACTGTGAAGAGAAGATGAACAATGTTTTGGAATATGTTAGGGATGGTGTCTTTGGAAGTTGAAGGCGCTTAAGTTGGAGGAGTTCTTGGTGTTATTGCTTGTAACTCTTCAAATTAGTTTGGAGCAGATGAAAGACTCAACGCTAACTCTACTTGGTCTAAGACTTCGAGTTTTTGTAGAACTTGTATGGATCGTGTGTGGATTTGTGATCCTACTCCGAGCAATATAAGAACTTGTATCTTGACGGGCTTGGGATACACCCCAGATATACTAACTTGTCCGAATTCACTTACCGTGATAAACGTCGTTATCGATGCCCTGTGGGCGTTGACTTTTCACCAATCCAATCACCAGCACCACGATCAACATCGCAGGCGTTAGCAGCTTCCAGCAGAAACGCCACAAGAACCCGGTCCTCCGCTTCAGCATGAACTGGATGTCGCGCGTCAGCTTACGGATACCGTACAGCCAGCAGAACGCAAACAGCTCGAAGATGGCGGACGTAAGCGTAACGAACTGCACGCCGTAGTAGTCAAAGTAGTCCAGCATCTTCGAACCGGACGGCGTCACGAACAGAAGCCCCAGGCCAAACCCGAACACCCCGATGACGACGACCGTCTTCCACGACTTCAGCCGTGGCGTGCTGTCGTGCAGTGCGGTCAGGACACTGTTGATCAGCCCGGTACAGCTGCCGACGCCGAGCGTCAGCAGCATGAAGAAGAACAGCAGGGCGAACAGATTCGGCACGTGCTCGAACTTTGCCAGCGCGTCCGGGTACGTGATGAACGTGAGCCCACTGCCCGGCTTCACCACCTTCGTGTAGTCCGATTCGTTGGTCAGGTGTCCCAGGTGGCCGATGATGGAGAACACCAGCGCACCGGACAGCAGGGAGGTGAACGTGTCCAGCCACGAGATGATCATCGCGTCGCGGTAGATGTTGTTGCTGAAGTTGTTGTACGACGAGAACGCGATCACACCGCCGAAACAGATCGACAGCGAGAAGAAGCACTGGGACACCGCCTCCTTCCAGACGTCCGCGCTCAGCAGCTTGTCCCAGTCGGGGGTGATGAAGTACTTGAGACCCTCGCCGGCTCCCTCGAGCGTGAAGGCGTACACGGCGAACGAGATCAGCACGACGTACGGGAAGAGGGCCAGGAAGTAGGCAACCTTGCCCGATCCCCGGATGCCCTTCACCATCATGATCGTCATCGCCACCCAGATGAACAGCAGGCACAGCGTTAGCTTCCAGTCCGGCACACCGAACTCATTCTCGCCCAGCAAACCCTCGCCGGTGACGGAGTGTCTGCAAAACAGGCACAACACCAATCGGGGAGTCAGCAAACACAACGCGGTCGTTAAATCAGTCTCTCCCAACGCCGTCGGATACTCACGTGTAGTACAGCTCGGCGGACGTTTGCACCGGCAGCGTGTTGTTGAACGCCGGCGTCGGCCCGGTGTTGGAGGAGTTGACACAGTTCATGCCGGTCCAGCTGACGTCACAGCTGGCCCACGGTAGCGGGCTCTCGAACGAGGCGATGAAGAACCGGATGGCCGTTGCGATCGTGGCCGCGTAGTACACGATCACCACGCAAATCGAAACCATCTGTGCGATACCGATGCCTAGGGGGCGAGCCGAGAGAAGCGTGCGAAAGGTAAATGTTTGGCCAGGGCAGGAAAGTCCGCTGCCGTAGTGTCTCGTGCTCAACTACGCGTTAAATGGTTAGTACTGTTTTTTTATGATACATTTTACGTGGAGGATGAGAGAATGGGAGAATCTGCGTCGCACGCGTGCAGTGTGCGAGCAACAGGAATGTTTATTACTTTCTCAATGTTACCTTCACGTGTTGCACTGTTTGAGTCACGAAATCGTTTAGATTTTACTTTCATATTTTAAAGCTGTGATCTCTTACAGTGAGGCATTTTTTATCCTATCCTTTTAAGAGAGCACCGTTTCACAAATCGGCAAAGGTTTTTTTTAAGTATATAATTAATCATTTCACATAATTAAGTCGTTTCACCTTTTCTTCAAGATTTGTTGTGCATTCTAAAACAATCTATTACACCTATACTTAAGTGCTTGAAGAAGTTATCTGAACTCAGCAATCAAGATAACAATTAAAAATTGGTAAGAGCAACCATAAGGCGCACGATATCGAGTTTGACATCTCTGGTCTAGATCATATCTAAAAACGTTGCCCTGTTCTTATTGGCATATGAAAAAGAAAACTGCCTATTGTAATCACTGACGCAATTGAGAAGCCTATGGAAGAACTATGCTTACGGGAATTCATTTAAGGCCAATGAATCCGACCACATGCTCCTTAGTTTACTATTCAACATGACTATATATGCACATTGCGTGCGAGATTGTGAATTGTGTGTTTTAAACAATGTATCTTCCCTGCGCCTATCTGGGGTGATACGAGAGAAGCTTGAAAACAAGATGAGCATGCGTTAGAGCAGCATTACTTGCATGGCAACAATTATCGAACAACACGTATTGAGTTTTCAATGTTTTCCTGACCAGTAAGTTCACAAACTGAAAAGTGTTCTATTGTAATATTGTGTACGTATCCGCTTGCACGTTTAGCAGTCCGGCTAGCCGTAATTATAATGGAAGTTTAATTCAAAAGCAGCCTGACAATAGCCGCGCTTTTTCGATCGAAGAAACACGTTTAAAAACCGCATGCTACCGTTGTCAATGTACGATGTAAAAGGTGCAACAGAAATAGAATGGCTTGATTAGCCAGTACACCCCGGCGTGCGCACGATCCAGTCCGATTATAGTGCACCTTTAAACTACTAAAGTATGCATTAAATCGAGAGAAAGGAAGTAAATCATTGCTACTGCATAGTCGATTGAAGTCGTTATATTGGACCATTGGAACGATACCCATTCTTGTGTTGCTTTCGAGAAAGGCATGTTTTGGACATTGCAGGACGTTGTAGGAATGAACAGCGAGAGGTAGTGAACACTTTTCCCAATGACGCCATTCCCCCGTATAGATCCA
Organism: Anopheles cracens; assembly: GCA_002091845.1. NCBI lineage: Eukaryota > Metazoa > Arthropoda > Insecta > Diptera > Culicidae > Anopheles > Anopheles cracens. The sequence continues at coordinate 216,189 of KZ072130.1, forward strand.
TTCCGCTCGCCAACTGTGCAAACGGGCACGTGTACCTGGACGTTTGTGTATCTTTCCGTTCTGAATTTCTAAACCACCGCATGCCGTTCAAATCGATGTTCCCTTCGGTAAGCTAATCCTCCCAGCATCTTCATCACCGCCTTACCTCGCATGATGGGCGACACATCGTACACCTTGACGCTGCCCCGGCTCGAGAACTGGCCCATCACCATCTCCAGGTAGTAGATCGGCCGGCCGACGATCAGCAGCACAATCAGGTACGGGATAACGAACGCCCCGCCGCCATTGCGGAACGCGGTCGATGGAAACTTCCACACGTTGCCCAGCCCGACCGAGAGCGCGATGCAGGACATCAGAAACTCGACGCCTTTGTCCCACTTCTCGCGCTCGACGGCCGGCGGCTTTTCGAGCTGGCCGTCCGCGGCCGTCGGCGACGGTTTGGTGTCATGCTGTTCCGCGGGCAGTGTTGAGCCGGCGGTAGGATCATCCGCCGTTGTCACGAAGCCAGGATTGTCCGCACCGGACATGGTCGGTGTGTGGTTGGCGTCGTTGGTCAGGAGGAACTGCCCGCTTGGATTGCCAATTGCCCGAAGCGATCTGATACGTTCCGATCGTTAACTGGAAACCACCGCCGGAACGTGTCACGAACACAATAGAACACAGATCACGGCTTTAAAGCATCCACCGTAACCACATCGAAGTGGGTGCTACTTTTTGTTTCGCCTCTCCCGGTCTTTAAACGGTCACTAAATTAATTCCCACCAACGTATCTGTCACTGAATTGCGTGCCACGAGCGCCTCGGTGCGCATTTGATGCGGTTTTTTTTTGTTCAACACCTCCGAATGATTGCAGCTCGAATTCGGCACACTGGAGGCAGCCGAGCGTCGCGAATGCGGCTTGCTTACCCAAGGACTTGGCGTTGAACCGAAGGACACAAACACTTCTGTCCGTCGAAACACACTGTTGCACCAAAAACGTCACGCTTTGGGGATGTTCACGGGGCCTTAACCGAGTTGTGGTAGTTTCGGTGCACACTTCCGTGGCGCACAGGCCTAGCCACCACTACTACTTAGTAGCTCACTTAGCGTCCGATCACTTCCTAGTGGATGATGCCTCTGCTGCTCCGCTTGTGTTGGTATCGAGCGATCGAAATTCGTGCAGGTAGCCGGATGACGATCCAGCCCAGATCGAGGTAGGTGCCGATGCGTCCGAGCGTCCGCGTTTGCCGTGTCCGTTCGACTTGAGCGCTCGTTTGTTAGTGAGGTGTTCCGGAGTGTGCGGCAATTAGTTTATAGCCATCGACGGCGGGCGGCCCCAGACCGACTTCTCGTGCTCGCCGATTCTAATCAGCCAGACGTGGCGAGACGTGGACGGGTGCCGGGCCGGGTACCTTCGCACACAGGTGAGCGATTAAACGATCCCGGCCGCCTGGTAGCAAGGGGACGCCTCGCACACTACTTAGATTGTCTCTCGAGTCGTTCTGAGGGGGGATTTTTCGCTTCTCCATTGCGATACGGTGTGCGTGCGTAAAAGCGCTTTACGATCGAGCGCGGTGGAGGTTTGGCCCGAAAATTGGTTTCGGCGGATCCAGCAGTGGTTTGGGGGGAATTCTTTTTCGCAACTTCCTAAAAAACCGCATCTCATGTGTCGGGGCGACATAATCGATTCCAGCCTCTTACGTAAAAAAAACACACTCGAGATCGTTTGCTTGTTTTTCTCTCTCTCTCTCTCTCTCTCTGTTGTTGTTACGATTCTGTTGCTGCGTCTATGTTTGCACGGTTTCTTGGTGCAGTTTAGGTAGTGTAAGATACATGTAAAAAAACATACACACGGTGCACACTTCAGCGCTGTGTATTTGACTTTATAATTCTTCCGCACGGTGTGCACAACAAAGTGGCGCAAAATGGTTAGCAACGTTCTGTTCGTTGCTTTTTGGAGCAGCACTTTGAAAGGCGTTGAATGTTTGTGCTTGTTTTATCCGCATATGTCGAGTCAATTTAGCATGTTTTATTACATCCAGTGCATGATGTACATGGGCTCAATTTTGGATTAAACATTTTTATTAAAATTTAAAGTCTTTTTATCGATTGTACCTTTTTTATGTAAAGTAAACTAAGTGACGCTTTTGTACAGGTTTGTCTGATCTTTAGATTTGTTAAGCTTTTATTTGTTTGTTTTTTTTTAACAAAAAAAAAGTTTTTTATTTTTCTCTTTGCTTTTTCTTTTGCTTTGCTAGCATGCTGGGTATATTGTTTGGTTTTTTATGTTTATACTTATATTTAAAACATATTATTAACAATTATTCAAAAAAGCTAACACAGGATTATTCATTGCCTTGCCAAATTCTTCTCTCTTTTCTTTCTTCTTCCAAAAGGCTTTGCTAATTATGAAACTTATTACATTTCATTTATTAGTACATTTATTACAAAACATTTATAAATAATTGAAACATATCGTTATGTTGTAGTTAAAAGTACTAACCTTTTTTGTGTAGTTGATATAATCATAAAAAAATTTAAAAATCAAATGGTTTTTTTAATATTAGTTAATTTTCAATGCTATAAAAATAGTTTTGAAAACTGCAGCACTGTTTGTTCGAATTATGTTTCAGATAATATTATTTCTCAAAGAAATCATTTTTTGTTTTGTTATCTTGTTTAAAACATTAATATAGTAAATCATTTCTAAATGTTAACAAATAAAATAACGTCACATCAACATGAAACCGGAATAATCAACACGCGACACCAGACACAAAATTTCGGAGACTTGATCAAACCTCAGCGATGATCTCAGGTGGTTATTGTTGCTTCGAGGTAAGAAGTTCCCCTAAAACCTGCTCCGACTGATTGCTCCAACTCATGCACTGCGTGACGGCCTCGTACCAAACCTAGGAAAGAGAGCCGCGTCGAGCGAGACAGAGGGCGAGAGGGCGTGTAATGCGCATTGCCTAACTGTAGGGGGAATCGGTTCGCTTACCTCGATGCTGAGCAACTTGTCCCACTGCGGCGTAATGAAGTACAGTATGCCTTGCATTGCACCGTCGAGCATCACGGTTTGGATGAGCAGTATCAGTATGATCACGTACGGAAAGATCGCTAAGAAGTAGGACGCCTTGCCGGTACTTTTGGCCCCGCGTATCAGGATCGTTGCGACGACGATCCAGGCGAAGAGCAGACACAGCGCCAGCTTCCAATCGGGCATGCCTAATCCGTCGTCTAGGGAGGGAGCTTTGTGGATCACCTCCTTGCTGTGGGGGAATATCGGCAAAGTGATTGTTCATTAGTTAATGCTTTGGCAGGGTCGGTTTGACGTATGCTGGGGTGGAGATAGTTACAGGAAGAAAAGCTCCGCGGAAGATTTCAACTCCACGGACGTGTTGGTGGGCTCGAGCTGGCCGACGAACGAGGAGTTCACGCAGTTCGACCAGTCCGGGTTACACTCACTCCAAGGTAGCGTGCTGCTGAACGATGCGACAAAGTAGCGAAACGTAATCGCCAGCACCGGGGCGTAGTACGTCATCACGACGAACATTGCGATCGTTTGGGCCACTCCGATTCCTGTAGGGGGAGAGCGAATGGAACATTTTTAGCCGTCCTTTTCGACACACGTAGTAAACACAATCTCCTTACCCCGCATAGCCGGTGCGAGATCGTACAACTTGACGCATCCACGGCTCGAGAACTGGCCCAGTATCATCTCCAGGTAGTAGATCGGCCGGCCGACGATGAACAGCACGATCAGGTACGGCAGCAGGAACGCACCACCACCGTGCTTGAGCGCCGTGTACGGAAACTTCCAGATGTTGCCAAACCCGACCGAGTAGGCGATGCAGGACAGCATGAACTCGATGTCCCGGCCCCATTTGTCACGCGTCGTGGTTGTTTTCGTGTCGTCACTGTCCGTCTGGAGCGTGGTGGTTGAGTTCATTACCTGCTTGGCACGGGGCAGCGGCGGCGGATATGAAAGAGTACACGGTGAACATCGATTAGCTAATCAATTACCAGCAATCTAGCAGCGGTCTACAATCTTGAGATTACGGATGTGCGGGCCCTAATCAATCGAGTCATTGTTGTGTGCGCGGAAACCAAAACACGAGCCACAATCGGTGTCACTTATCGCACGCCGCGATCACTGCGTCATTTTGACACTTACCGACGCTACCGATCGACTATCTGGCTTCCCGCCGTCGACCGCACCGTTGAACGCGTGGTTCTCCATCGCTTTTGCCACTGAGTGAGCTGTCACTCACGCTGACGCACACCGATCAGTACACAGTTTTGACACTTGGCCAAAGTACACCTGACGCCGAGTTCGTTCTCATGCACTAACACACTGTCGCTGGAATGCGCCGCTGCACTACCGTGTTTGCTGAGCGTGTTTGCGATCCGCTTCCGATCGCGAGCTAAGCGCTATTAACGGCGTTTCGCTGGACGTGCGACATATTTAATCCATCCAACGTTTGTGAATGAACTGGGTCTCAGTCTCCCATACCAGCTTACCCACGGGATGAGAGTGTGGCCGGCGCGGTGTAAACACTAATCTAAGATCACTCCCCGAACGTGTCACGGTGTGCCTCCGCCTGGGGAAGACACATCTCCGCCTATGCCGGTGTGTGTGTAGCGTGAGTGCGGTGCGATGCAAAAGTAGTATTTCCATCGCGCAAAACCCGATCCCGTTCCAATACACGTTCGTACAGCAGCTGGTCTCGGGTATTCCCGAAAAGCAAAACCGGTGTGATGCGATCTGCGAAGGTGAAGACGGTGGTGAAGAGTGGCTGCGGAAGGGGGTACTGTTTTTTATGTGCTCTTTTAGCTACAAACCATTTTTCCACTTAGAAAGTTGGCACCTACCCGGGCGGTTGTAAACCAGCACTTGGCAGGCTAATTCGTAGAGTACTTTGCTTTTCGAGGAATAGTTGTTGGATAAGAGCCGGTAGTGAGCGTTTTCCACCAACACATTGAACCGAATATCAGTTGTAAACCTTCATGACCTTCATGAGCATCATTCAGAACTTCAGTCGCGATTGCTCTAGATAAAACATTTCTCTACTTTTATCTCGCTCCAGAAGATTTGTTTGTGCCTCTGTGACGTATCGACCTTGTTGTGAAACCCATGTTGTACCGACGATAACACATTACAGCATCCCTTTCTCGCAACACCATAAAACCCGCGCTATCTTGTGTTTCGCTCTTATCTTCTCATTTACGCGAATCCATCGCTTGCATTTCTTCGGTGCAAAATTTGCGTCCGTTCACGTACCACGCTTAACCCACTCAATTCTATAGTTCGCTGGAATCTTGTCTCTCCGGGCCACTCCTGCACTGTTGGCACCCGTACCCGGTGGGGAAAACGAGACTCAATCATAATATTTTAGTAGCACGAATGCATTCGGGGTTTTCAACATCTGACGTGCAGTTTTTTTTGCAGTGGAATAGTGAGTGATTCATAGCAAGCGTAGGGAAATAGTACTTCATCTCCTAAACAAACAGTCGACAGAACAAATGGGTATGATGATTAAAGACATTCTTTCGCCGACAGTCATGGTTGAGTCGAAATGAATCATGTTTCATGAACGTAAGTCTAAGATCACTCCCCGAACGTGTCACGGTGTGCCTCCGCCTGGGGAAGACACATCTCCGCCTATGCCGGTGTGTGTGTGTAGCGTGAGTGCGGTGCGATGCAAAAGTAGTATTTCCATCGCGCAAACCCGATCCCGTTCCAATACACGTTCGTACAGCAGCTGGTCTCGGGTATTCCCGAAAAGCAAAACCGGTGTGATGCGATCTGCGAAGGTGAAGACGGTGGTGAAGAGTGGCTGCGGAAGGGGGTACTGTTTTTTATGTGCTCTTTTAGCTACAAACCATTTTTCCACTTAGAAAGTTGGCACCTACCCGGGCGGTTGTAAACCAGCACTTGGCAGGCTAATTCGTAGAGTACTTTGCTTTTCGAGGAATAGTTGTTGGATAAGAGCCGGTAGTGAGCGTTTTCCACCAACACATTGAACCGAATATCAGTTGTAAACCTTCATGACCTTCATGAGCATCATTCAGAACTTCAGTCGCGATTGCTCTAGATAAAACATTTCTCTACTTTTATCTCGCTCCAGAAGATTTGTTTGTGCTTCTGTGACGTATCGACCTTGTTGTGAAACCCATGTTGTACCGACGATAACACATTACAGCATCCCTTTCTCGCAACACCATAAAACCCGCGCTATCTTGTGTTTCGCTCTTATCTTCTCATTTACGCGAATCCATCGCTTGCATTTCTTCGGTGCAAAATTTGCGTCCGTTCACGTACCACGCTTAACCCACTCAATTCTATAGTTCGCTGGAATCTTGTCTCTCCGGGCCACTCCTGCACTGTTGGCACCCGTACCCGGTGGGGAAAACGAGACTCAATCATAATATTTTAGTAGCACGAATGCATTCGGGGTTTTCAACATCTGACGTGCAGTTTTTTTTGCAGTGGAATAGTGAGTGATTCATAGCAAGCGTAGGGAAATAGTACTTCATCTCCTAAACAAACAGTCGACAGAACAAATGGGCATGATGATTAAAGACATTCTTTCGCCGACAGTCATGGTTGAGTCGAAATGAATCATGTTTCATGAACGTAAGTGATTGGGTTCAATTAATCATAAGACTAAAGTTTGGTTTATTTACACAGTCATTCTAGCGATTCAATCACTTAGATGGAATATTTGTATGGAATTAACACCAGACTATAGCATTAACTAGAACTGAAATCTTTACCTAAAGAACTTGGTCAGCTCTGTCTCACTTCTGGCTAAAGGTGTTGTAGAGTTTACGTAACACATGTTTTCCTATACTAACACCGCTGGAAGAATTCTCTTCCAATCGCTTAGTTCGTTCCAACTGATACTGCAGCCTCATGCTGTGGTCTTCAGGTCCCCAGTCTGCCGTTGGCTTGCATGTCGCTTTTATTTTGGCCATCAATCCTTTTTCTGCCCTCCCTCGTAAGGCGTACACAGCACATATCACCACTTGAACAGTAACCACAGCATAAAGACACCAGCCAAACACTAGAAATCGAAAGACAAAAACACATATAGTTCTCATTAAATCGCATGCACATATGGCTATGGTCGCGCTCTTCTGTACCGATCATTCCCGTCGGAACCGACGGAGGTGTGTACTGGATGAAACTGAACAGCCATATGACGACGATTATCGCAAGAGTCAAAAAGCTCCAGCAGGCTCTCCAGAACACGCCGGTTCGTCTGCCCAGCATGAGTTGTATGTCGTGCCCAATCTGACCAACACCATACAGCCAACAGAACGTCACGAGCTCCAGCATGACCAGCGTTAAGATCGTCAGGGTAACACCATACTTGTCAACGACGTCCAACACGTGCAGTCCTCCCTGTGAAGAATGTGCCCGTAAGTGATTTTCATTGGAAAATGCACTGCCCTAGGTCGCACCTACCGGCGTAACGTAGACAAGCCCACAGCTAAACCCAAAGACCGCGATCATCACCACCGCCTTCCAGTTCGCCAGCCGGGGAAAACGATCCCGCAGGGCCGTCACGATCGTGGTCACGATGCCGGTGTTGCTGCCCAGCCCGAGCAGGAAAAACATGAGGAAAAACAGCACGCCGAACACGTTCTGGCCGGCGTCGAATTTGGCGATCGCATCGGGGTATGTGATGAACGTCAGCTGTGGGCCCTGTATCTGCATGTCCTCAACCCGGTTGCCCGTAATGTGCGCGATGTTGCCGACAATGCCGAACACGACGATGCCCGATATGACGGAGGTGAACGTGTCGAGCCAGGAAATGATCATGGCATCACTATTTGGAAGCGCAAATCAGTTGTGTGTTGATCGTCATGAGTGACCAAAGCGCTTCTACACTGTTTTTCAAACCTGAATAACTATGTCGTTTTTGTTTATGTTTTCCTTAGTGTGTCAAACATCCCTCGTTCATGGAATGGATGGCGGAATGTTGGGGTTTTAATTTTTCCAACAACAAACACGATTTAAAATCTAGTCTGATCACAAAAGCACGCACTTAAGATGATTTTAAATATCTTCATTACCGAAATCATTGAGAAAACCAATTCAATTTTTTATATTTTTTCCAGCATATCAACAACTAAAAAATAGTGGACGACACCTGACATACGTACAGACGCCTGACATACGAGTATACTGGAAAAAAATGAATCATAGACATAGTTATTCAAGTTTGGAAAGTTGTGGGCAAAATGAGCCTCAAACACCCAACGCTTACCGGTAAATGTTATTGGTAAAGCTGTTGTACGAAGCAAACACAATAACAGAGCCGATGGAGATAGTGAGCGAGAAGAAACACTGCGTTACTGCTGCATACCAAACCTGTGGAGTATAAAGCCAAATCACTACGCGTTACGCATCCATTTTCCGACACACAACCGCCACGAACCTCCACGTCCAGCAACCTTCGCCACTGGGGCTTCATCAGGTACAGTATGCCCTGGTCCGCACCGTCAAGCGTGCAGGTCCGGATGAGCAGCACCAACAGTATGAGGTACGGAAAGATGGCCAAAAAGTAAGCCGCTTTCCCCGAGCTGCGAATCCCCTTGATCAGGATGCAACCGATGCAGATCCAGCAGAACAGCAGACACACCGTCAGCTTCCAATCCGGCCACCCGATGCCGTCGTCCACCGTCCAGTAGTTGTGCAGCACGGTGCGGTTGAAGTAGAACTCGGCGGACGGACGTAGCGTGGCGTTCTGCACGCGCCCCTTAAACTCCGAATCGACGCACCCGACCCAGTCCGGTTGGCAGCGTGCCCACGCCAGCGGGCTGCCGAAGGACGCGACGAAGTAGCGCACGGACACGGCCAGCACGGCGGCGTAGTAGCCCAGGATGAGCAGCAGCGCGAGCGTCTGCCCCACACCGACGCCACGCATCAGCGGTGCGACATCGAACACCTTAATGCAGCCCCGGCTCGAGAACTGGCCCATCACCATCTCGAGGTAGTAGAGCGGCCGGCCGACCAGGAACAGCACCACCAGGTACGGGATGAGGAAGGCGCCCCCACCGTTCTGCATCGCCGTGTACGGGAAGCGCCAAACGTTGCCAAAACCCACCGACAGCGCAATGCACGACAGCAGGAACTCGATACCGCGGTCCCACTTCTCGCGCGTCTGCCCCTCGCCCGTGCCGTCGGGGCTATTGACTTCCGGCGCCTCGCTGCCGGCGATGGTTAATTGGGTGGAGCCGACGACGGCCGACGGTGGCGTGGGCCCCGGCGACCACGTGGTGGCTGCCGGGATGCTGTTTCTGCTGCTGATGCGGCTGGTGCGCTGTAACTTAATTATATCATCAAGCCATTAGTTGCCATGTTGCACTGATTGCTTAGATTGAAGTTGACGCGACAGCGAGAAAACGTGACCGCGACGTAGCGTATGAATGAACTTCACTCCCGCTGCCGGTGAAAGTAGTCTCCGTCCGGCTCTCGGAAGCATCCGCACCCTAGAACGTTGGATGGGAAATACGGAGGAAATTCCCAAGTTTGTTTGTTGGACATGAAATGTCATCGGCACGGGAAGATCCTCCGGTTGTGATGGATTCCGTAATGAAAGGTATACCCTATTGGTGTGTTGGTAAACATCATTGCTTCCTTTGAGCGATTTGCAATACTTGTATACAATGGACAAGATTGCAGAACATTGGAAAAGTAAAGGATGAGTGTTTGCTTCGCGCAGGAATTACTTCAAGGTGCCTATATTTTTCATATTATAATGATCGGTTTATATTATTAACTAGGTTATATCATTTGAAACAATGGAAAAATCTTTCAAATGACAAAAAAACTGTTGTTATACAAAACTCATCAGATATAGTACTTTCATTTTCAGTTCTAAAACGGTATGGTTTATTGAAAGATTGAGTTTGATATAACTCTGAATAATAGTGGTCATTTTGAAGCTTTACTTTCATTTTTAACAAGTTTTCTATTTTTTTATTTCTAATCCGAGTTCTTTATCTGAACCATTTTATGACATGTTTGTTAACATTCTTGTCTATTTATTAATGTATATCATTATTATTACATAATATTTTGAACATTTAGGACCATTATCGTAGCAAGATAACGCATTCTGCATAATTTTGCACAAAGCACGATAACTCACGATTTGGTCAAAACAAATTATGTTATTCATAGCTAAACTACAACAAAAAATCTGGTAGTAGCAGTACATATGTTTGAATCACCAAATCATTAATATATGATGAAACATTCCAACATATTTGCATCACTATGTACACGATATTCACCTTTGGATCATCCGGCTCCATCTGGATGGAGCTACCACTTTGGGGATTTGTCGTACGAGATATTTTCGTTCTGCTGCACTATCGTACTAAACGCTTTGTTCGGTTTCCGCGAACTGCACTCTACTACTCGCACACACTAGTTTGAGGTTTCACGTTTTGGCAACATCTTCGATGGTAGCACGGCATTGAGTAATGCACCGTACCGCTCGCTGCGATTGCCTTTTGTTCACTGAACTGAAATTCCCCGAAGGAACAAAAACCAGATCAAACAACCGTCGCGATGATGGTGGAGGTGTATCTTGTTCACACGAAACCACTTGCAGCGGCAACGTCTGTCTGGACCGCCGGGAATGCAGTTATTGCTCGTATCTACGCCGTTGTTTATTGCCGATGAATGCAGCCCCTTACGCAACTATCGACGGTTGGATGTTGTAAAGTTTTCCATTCGAAGCATGGAACGGGATTAGATATTCTTTGGAGGGAACCGATTGTGAAGAGCAGCCATTTCCTCTGGAGATCACCTAACAACTAGCGACACACTTTGCAAATCGGTGTATCCATCAGTACAGAAAGTGCAAGTTCTTTGCTTTGTGTATTATCATGGCCAAACACACACACATACACTCGTGGGATTCCGCCAGATAATGCAGAGTGACTGTATTTTGCAAAGCGATTAAAAGCCTAACCTACGGGGGGAAGTTGGGGAGTAAATATTTGTCAACCGTCAAGTACAGCTAATTAGTCAAATATTCTGTCACACAATCTGTGTGTACAGTGTCGTCCCGGGGCAGCACAGAAGTGGCTTCGTTTGCTCTCCATCTTGTTGTACTGTTCGCGTGTGATTTCGTTCTCGGGACCCCAAGTTTTGGTGGGCTGGAATGCCGCCCGCACCTTCGTCCGGCAGCCTTTCTCGTCTTGTGTAATCACCGCATACGCAGCCCATAAAGGTAGCTGCAGAACGGCGAACGTGTACAGAATCCAACCGGCAACTAAGGGCGAGAGAGATAAGCGAACGTTAGTCGGCTGTGATACTGTGATGAGATACTGTCCCGTCGTAGTTACCATTGTACTGCAACGGTACATTGAGTGGGACGTAGTCGACAAAGCTCACGATCAAAATAACTCCCACCAGGCCCGGTGCCAGAAAACCCCAGCAGACGCGCCAGAACAGACCGGTCTCGATTTGCAGCATGAACTTGATGTCGCGGCAGACCCGGTCCACTCCATAGATCCATGCGAACGTCAGGATCTCGAACAGAGCCAGCGTGAGGGTGACGTACTTGGCACCGTACGTATCCAGCACGTCCAGAAGGTCCAGACCGCCGGGCGAAAGGTAGACGACGCCGGCACAAAACATCGACACGCTCACGCCGATCACAATCTTCCAGTTTGGAACGGTTGGACAGCGGTCGCGGATCGCTGTGATGACGCTGGTGATCGCGCCCAGATTGCTGCCGATACCCACGATGAAGAACATCAGGAAGAAGAGCACGGAGAACAGCTGCGGAAAGTACTCGAACTTGGAGATGGCGTCGGGGTACGCCATGAACGTGAGTCCAGGACCTTCGCGCACTATGTCCTGGATGCTGTCCCTGTGGGTGACGTGTGCCAGATTACCGAGCACACCAAACACGATGCATCCGACGACGATCGATGTAAATGTGTCCAGCCATGATATGATCATTGCATCACTATTGGAAGACGAATTACAGATTACGGATTGATTCCTTTTATTCTAAGCACTACTCATTGCTACCTACCGGTAGACATTGTTGGAAAAGTTGTTGAACGAAGAGTACGCGATGATACCACCGAAGCAGATCGACAGCGAGAAGAAACACTGCGTGACGGCCTCCATCCAGACTTTGGCCGAGAAGAGACTCTCCCACTTGGGCGTTAGGAAGAACTTAATGCCCTCGAGCGAACCTTCCAGACTTAGCGAATGGGCGAGCAGCACGAAAATGATGACGTACGGGAAGATGGCCAGGAAGTAGGCGGCCTTTCCCGTGCTGCGGACTCCTTTGATGAGAATCACGACCAGAATCAACCAGGAGACGAGCAGGCACAGCACAAGCTTACCATCGGGCCACCCGAGCCCTTCCGCCAACGGTGCGCGATGCATGATCGTATTCCTGTATTGGACAACTCTTATAGTGAGGAGTTTCATCTTCCCACCAACAGAACCTTCCCACTTACGTGAAGTACAGCTCGGCCGAAACGTTCCTGCGGTCCTCCGCCAGCGAACCGGAAACGTTCGCGTATCCTCGGTAGTCGGAGTCAATACACCGGCTCCACGAGTGGTCGCACTTGCTCCAGGGAAGCTCGCTGCTGAACGACAGCAGCAGATAGCGCAGCGTGATGGCCAACACCGGCGTGTAGTAGGACATCGCGACCACCATCGCCACCGACTGCCCGATACCGACGCCACGCATCGCCGGTGCCATATCGTAGATCTTGACGCATCCCCGACTGCAGAACTGACCCATCGCCATCTCCAGGTAGTAGAGCGGTCGGCCGATCACGAACAGCACCACCAGGTACGGTATGAGAAAAGCGCCACCGCCAAACTTCCAGATGTTGCCAAACCCGACCGAGTAGGCGATGCACGAGAGCGTAAACTCGATATTGCTGGTCCATTTCTCGCGCGCTGGTGTTGCGGGGGATGCAATTCCAATCGTGACGCAGTTTGTTTGCTAGGAGGTGGGTAATACTGTTAGATAGCTTTCTCACTGAGCTCTGGATGAGCGGTTGCGCTTCATTCGATTTGTGTGTTCCAAGAACATTTTAGATAGATAGAAAAAATCATATCTGTTGTCAGAGGTATTTTCCAGGTATTCAAGGTATTTCCTATACTATGCTATTTCAAATTCACGCGATGACCTTCGGACAACATTTCATGTCAGGGGGAATTTATCAGCCTTGGGAAACCTGCAACTATGTTTAATGCAGTTGCAACAATGTATAATTATAAACGTTGCATATGGTAGTTGCGATAGAAAAAACTAACGAAGTTTATTTTAGTACTGTTTGTGCTAGAAATGACTTTTTCCAGAAAAAAAAATGCGAAATTACAAATCCTGTCCCAGTTGTCGGCAGGAGTGTTTCAGTTTTTGGAATGATGAAAAACTGTTTCATGCAATGCGCAAAAGGATTCTGAATGTTTGTAAACAGAAAATCATTCAAAATGAATTTTCGTTCTTAATCGGCAATCGTTATTGATTAATTCCTTATTCTTATAATGTGTTTGACCAGCCAAAATCTGGTACCCTTATTCTGAATAACTTCCGCGTAAACCAAGTGAGGAGCATAAGGTAACAGAACGATACATGCGATAGAGGATCGTTTAAAATATCCAGTACCCAATCTCATGTCCTTGCCATCATCGTTCAATGAATGTTTACGATACTTATGAGCACATATTATTGAACGGATTTTTTTTTATATGGCTTGGCACCCATACAACACCCACAACTTAATCAAACGCTTTCCACCACAACGTACACGTAGAATCCGCCTACTTTGTAGCAGATTTATTCGATTGTGATTGGTTTAAATTATTGCTCCCCTTTCTCGGGTACGTAATCATTCTCCCAAATGTACAAATAACTTGACATAACATTGTCACCAACGCGCCAGGACAGGAATACAGAAACGCGCCGTGTCCTATTTCTCGCCGTACAATGGGCGAAGGCGATAATTATAGCAACAAGCGCGGCAACACACCGTCTCGTCACAGCAACCCACGGGCGGAGGAGACCGAAATTTGAATCGATTGCTTCGATTAAGCCGTTGGAATTTTTTTAACGATTTCTGTGAATACCACGTCCGCATGCATGGTATTCTCCATACACTCACGCGAAAACTTCCCGCTACCCGGGGTGATGGATATTTTAACTTATTTTGGATATCCACATCTCCTCGCGCAACCGCCGAGTAGGCGATGCACGAGAGCGTAAACTCGATATTGCTGGTCCATTTCTCGCGCGCTGGTGTTGCGGGGGATGCAATTCCAATCGTGACGCAGTTTGTTTGCTAGGAGGTGGGTAATACTGTTAGATAGCTTTCTCACTGAGCTCTGGATGAGCGGTTGCGCTTCATTCGATTTGTGTGTTCCAAGAACATTTTCAACAGTGTTTGATATTTGTGATGTTAGTTTCCGCGTTTCATGGAAAATCTGATACAGAATAATACATTTGAAATAAAAATGAAATTTGACATTTTAGATAGATTGAACAAAAATCCTATCTGTTGTCAGAGGTATTTTCCAGGTATTCAAGGTATTTCCTATACTATGCTATTTCAAATTCACGCGATGACCTTCGGACAACATTTCATGTCAGGGGGAATTTATCAGCCTTGGGAAACCTGCAACTATGTTTAATGCAGTTGCAACAATGTATAATTATAAACGTTGCAAATGGTAGTTTCGATAGAAAAACTAACGAAGTTTTTTTTAGAACTGTTTGTGCTAGAAATCACTTTTTCCTGAAAAAAAGCGAAATTACAAATCCTCTCCCAGTTGTCGGCAGGAGTGTTTCAGTTTTTGGCATGATGAACAACTGTTTCATGCAATGCGCTAAAGGGGTCGGAATGTTTGTAATCAGAAAATCATTCAAAATGAATTTTCGTTCTTAATCGGCAATCGTTATTGATTAATTCCTTATTCTTATAATGTGTTTGACCAGCCAAAATCTGGTACCCTTATTCTGAATAACTTCCGCGTAAACCAAGTGAGGAGCATAAGGTAACAGAACGATACATGCGATAGAGGATCGTTTAAAATATCCAGTACCCAATCTCATGTCCTTGCCATCATCGTTCAATGAATGTTTACGATACTTATGAGCACATATTATTGAACGGATTTTTTTTTATATGGCTTGGCACCCATACAACACCCACAACTTCATCAAACGCTTTCCACCACAACGTACACGTAGAATCCGCCTACTTTGTAGCAGATTTATTCGATTGTGATTGGTTTAAATTATTGCTCCCCTTTCTCGGGTACGTAATCATTCTCCCAAATGTACAAATAACTTGACATAACATTGTCACCAACGCGCCAGGACAGGAATACAGAAACGCGCCGTGTCCTATTTCTCGCCGTACAATGGGCGAAGGCGATAATTATAGCAACAAGCGCGGCAACACACCGTCTCGTCACAGCAACCCACGGGCGGAGGAGACCGAAATTTGAATCGATTGCTTCGATTAAGCCGTTGGAATTTTTTTAACGATTTCTGTGAATACCACGTCCGCATGCATGGTATTCTCCATACACTCACGCGAAAACTTCCCGCTACCCGGGGTGATGGATATTTTAACTTATTTTGGATATCCACATCTCCTCGCGCAACCGTAATGCTTCTGCTGGCATCGAGCCAGCCGTGGGTGGGTTGTAATTTTCACTGAGGTAATGAATCGGGCACTACACAACGCGGAAAGCGGAAAACTGCACCAATCGCTCCAAAATATGGCTAAAGGGAGGAACAAACACGGTACACTGTTGCTGAGGGCGACCCCGTCCCCGGAGTCAATCGAATGAACGCGACCCGGTTGATGCACCCCACCCCATTCACGTACGGTTAATCCTTTGGCGATTGTCTTCGGGGTGGAATCCATGGGTGGGGGTGTCCGTTGCACCTTGCAACGGTTGCAGTTGGTACGGTATTATTTCGGTTGATTGATCGTTCGCTGCGCTGTGCGGTGCTGCGTGAGTTCGGTGGAACCCTAATGTGCGACTTGCATTTTTTTGTGTGCTCAAACGTGCGCCACAACAATTGCGTTTCGGAAACGTTCGGAAAAGATCTTTGTTTTGGCTCTAGCGGAAGGATCTCGGAAGGGGAAATGCACCGGTTAACGTTCGCACTGATACTAACCGATCGACTTCGATCCGGATGCCGCTTGGTGTGGCTGGTATTAAAAGCTTCGGTTCGGTCGGCTTGCCTTCGCTTTGCGCAGAATCAGGATGCTTCAGGTGAAGCGGCGGAACGTGATTACAGTGCTTCCTGTATTGAGCTTGACACTGTAGGATCATGTACACGAATCATATTATAGTTGATACAGATAAGATAAAAGTAATCGAAAACAAGCTATTCAATGTAATAAACAATACACTCTGATATAAAAAAAATATAATAACTTCCCCGTGGATATACAAAAAAATATTGCGAAAAGAATAAAAAGACTTCTACTGTTTGCTAGAACTTAATACTTCCTACAGGTCCTGAAATGTTTATATTTATTTCTAAGTTGCGAATCAGATAATATTTTCATGTTGATATCGATATAGCTCTTTCAATATATCTCAATCATTAAAACAATATAGATGTAATGTTTTCTCAGCACAATTTTAAATTAATAGATATTTTAGAGTAAGACAAGTATGAACCTTATCAAAACCATACAAACTAACGCTTTGTGTTGTTGAAATCAATCAAATCTCGTTCAGTTAAATATCCATCCATGCACATTATTCAAACAGACATCACAAAATTTCCGATGAATGTGTGTTTTCAATGAATTTATCACATATGATTACCCCCTTACGTTGGGTGTGATGGATGAATAGATGCAAACGTCTGATATTAGGTAATCCCCACATCCCGCATATTCCCGCAGCCGCATTTGCATGCGACTGTTCGCGATTGCTTTTGGGGTCACCGGTCTTTTGTATCGGTTGATCTCGCCGTGAGACATCGCATCGCGAGCAACACGATTAAACGGTGGCACTGTGTGAGCGTTGGTGCGTCTTGTCTCCGGCTGCGCGCCAGTCAGCTGTTTGTAAACACGGCACGCCATGGCGAGGCACTCAGCCCCGTTCGTAATTGTGTTTTCCGCGCTGTTGGGTGTTGTTTTGGCTACACAGTGGGTTCACTTAACAGTGAATTAAAAGTTGTGTTTTGGGAAATTATAAAAACTATTTTCTAAACTAAAATTTTTACTACATCTGTAATATGTTACTGAAGATTTTTTCATGTTTCGATTGTTATTGTTAAAAAAAATCATTGGAATTATGTAGTTTTAGAATTCACACTATAATACCATAAATCTACGAGTCACAATTTCCCTGATTTACGCTCTTCAATTTCATCGCGAAACGGGGTTTTCCCGGCTCGAACATCCCGGCCTTTCGCAACCACCCTGTGTAGATAGCAGCGGCAGCATCACGCGAAATTACTCAATGAACACACAGCTGATACCGGGCAGCGTGTACGCATGCGCTCGTACGTTCGATCCGCGGCAAAGGACTGTCACTCGAATCGTGTACGTAGGATTGAGTTGACTTTTAGGAATTGGATCGTTTCTTACGTTTAACTTCCAAATCACTTTCGATTCCAATATGTCCAATATGGCACTTTTGGGGCAAAGGTTATGTATCTGGAAACTTTCTGGAAGAATTGTTATTACATTTTTGAAAATTGTCATAAATTAATTGAATAAATAAATCGCTACTAGAGTAACAAAGCGAGTATTTTTTATTTATTGAAATTCACTGAAATCCAGCTTTATTATGAATAAATCTCATAAAATCTTATTATCAACTTTAAAAATTTCACATTTTTGTTCAACGGATATTCCTACCAAGTTGTAAATTTATTTCAGCTGTAATATGCACTCAAATCGTAAGTCAATAAATAAAAAAGTGCTCAGTTTTTGTTTTTTTTTCTCAGATCAAATAATACTGAAACCTAGTGTAAAACTTATACTTGACAACAATATCCTTTACACTTGCATAAAATAGATGACTTCAAAGTTTTTTGTTTTCTATAAATGCCAGCGGTATTTATTTGCTTTAAGATAATCTCGAATTTGTCACTCAACATACTATCTTTCATATTTTTGTCGTTGTTTTCAAAACAAAGCAACTAGGAAATCTTAAGCACGATCAGATGAACGCCACTTCGCAAGACACATTTACGCTCTACCATAACTGCTACTATTACTTAATTAATACTGCTTCACTTCAAAAGCCTTCTCCGAACCTTTTCCACCAGCGATTCGGAGCGGTGCGAAAACTGGCGTTTGTACTCTTCGATGAACTGTCCGTACTCGGACCGCTTTTGCTTGTCTTCCGGGCCCCAGTCGAGCATCGGCCGCAGCACCGCTTTGCAACGCTCCCACCAGGTATGTCCGTGCACTTGCAGCACGGCATAAATCGCCCAGCACGGTAGCTGCAGGATGGCGAAGGTGTACAGGCACCAACCGAGCGCTGGAGGAGAAACAATGGGTTCAGATGGGTCGCTTTTCGATTTCCAGTCTTCCTGGGGGTACTCACCGTTGTAGCCGACGGGAACGTCGATCGGTTTGTACTGAACCAAGCTAATGATGAGAATTAGGAGGACGGTGATGGGCGTCACAATGCCCCAGCAGACACGCCAGAATATGCCCGTCTTGATGCCGAGCATGAACTCAATGTCCTTGCACACCCGATGCACGCCGTAGATCCAGGCGAAGGTGAACAGTTCAAACACGGCCAGGGTAATCGTCACCAGCGTTGCGCCGTAGTAGTCAAACAGCTCGAGAATGAAAAGACCGCCCTGTTGGTTGAAACAAGATGAAAGCGGATGAGTGCCGAGGAACCATCAACCACCTGCATGAAATTACGTACCGGTGTGATGTACACGAGTCCAATGCAGAATCCAGCCAGTCCAACGGCGATCACAATCTTCCAACGCGCAATGTCCGGGCGCTGGTCGTGGATGGCAGTGATGACGGATGTCACAATGCCTATCAGCGTTCCGATGCCGAGCAGGAACAGCATGAAGAAGAACAGCATCGCGAAGAATTGTTTGAGAAAATCGAACTTCGCTATCGTGTCTGGGTACGTGATGAACGTTAGGGCCGGCCCACTCTGGACCACCTTCGAGATGTCCGTCTGACCGGTAACGTGCGCCAGGTGCCCGATCACTCCAAACACGACGCAGCCCGCCACGAGCGAGGTGACCGTGTCGAGCGAGGTTATTATCAGAGCATGCCTGTAAAGAATCGTTTTGCTATCAGTACCAAATCAATCCGGCTAGTTTAAACAAAAACCCTTGTGCCTACCGATAAATGTTGTTCGAAAAGTCATTGAACGACGAGTAGACGATCAGTCCACCGAAGCAGATCGTCAGCGAGAAGAAGCACTGCGTTACCGCCTCGTACCAGACCTCGATCGTCAGCAGTTTGTCCCACTGCGGCTCGAAGAAGTATTTGATGCCGGTCCAGGCTCCCTCCAGCGTGAGCGAGCGGATCAACAGGATGGTGATGATCAGATATGGGAAGATGGCCAGAAAGTACGACACCTTACCGGAGCTTTTGATACCTTTGGGGAAATGTGGAAGAAAACGGACATTTTGTTTAAGTAATTGTGTAAGCAATACGTAGTTGTAACCTAACCTAACCTAATAAAGTGAAATCTTTCTACAGGAATGGATCTGGGAATCAGGAGGTACCAGTTCTACTAGTTGTTTGAATCGATTAAAGTTTGACGCATACCGTACCGTACTACCGTACCGTACTTAAAGTCAAGCAAATTACTTCTCATTGTCACTCAACGAACTCCTCGTTATCTATTGTATAAGTAGCAACCTACGCGCGGAGTTCCCCCAGGGATTGTATAGTAGCAGCCTACGCGCTTACCTTTGATGAGAATGCCTACGATGCAAATCCAGCAAACAACCAGACACAGAGCTAGTCGCCAATCGGGGTATCCCAAACCATTGTCCAATGAATCAGCGGCATGCATCACTGTTTTCCTGTGTAGCAAAACATACATTCCTAGAGTAAGCATACACTCTTTACGCTCTATCATTCATCTCTAATTTGAGTGACTTACCGGAAATACAGATCAG
Organism: Anopheles cracens; assembly: GCA_002091845.1. Classification (NCBI taxonomy): domain Eukaryota; kingdom Metazoa; phylum Arthropoda; class Insecta; order Diptera; family Culicidae; genus Anopheles; species Anopheles cracens. Next base: position 236,318 of record KZ072130.1, read on the forward strand.
CCGACGTTCTCGGCTGTGTAAAATTTCCTTCCATAACGGTACGCAGCAGACTAGAGTCGACGCAGTTGTCCCAGGACGGATCACACTTGCCCCAGGGTAACTCCACGCTGAACGAGGCCACCAGATACCGCAGCGTGACGGCCAACACCGACGCGTAGTACGTGATCACAGTGAAGATGGCCACCGTTTGGCCAACACCGATGCCACGCATGGCCGGCGCGAGATCGTACACCTTGACGCAGCCCCGGTTCGAGAACTGGCCGAGAACCATCTCCAGGTAGTAGATCGGACGTCCGATGATGAACAGCACTATCAGGTACGGGATGACGAAGGGTGCCGAGGAACCATCAACCACCTGCATGAAATTACGTACCGGTGTGATGTACACGAGTCCAATGCAGAATCCAGCCAGTCCAACGGCGATCACAATCTTCCAACGCGCAATGTCCGGGCGCTGGTCGTGGATGGCAGTGATGACGGATGTCACAATGCCTATCAGCGTTCCGATGCCGAGCAGGAACAGCATGAAGAAGAACAGCATCGCGAAGAATTGTTTGAGGAAATCGAACTTCGCTATCGTGTCCGGGTACGTGATGAACGTTAGGGCCGGCCCACTCTGGACCACCTTCGAGATGTCCGGCTGACCGGTAACGTGCGCCAGGTGCCCGATCACTCCAAACACGACGCAGCCCGCCACGAGCGAGGTGACCGTGTCGAGCGAGGTTATTATCAGAGCATGCCTGTAAAGAATCGTTTTGCTATCAGTACCAAATCAATCCGGCTAGTTTAAACAAAAACCCTTGTGCCTACCGATAAATGTTGTTCGAAAAGTCATTGAACGACGAGTAGACGATCAGTCCACCGAAGCAGATCGTCAGCGAGAAGAAGCACTGCGTTACCGCCTCGTACCAGACCCCGATCGTCAGCAGTTTGTCCCACTGCGGCTCGAAGAAGTATTTGATGCCGGTCCAGGCACCCTCCAGCGTGAGCGAGCGGATCAACAGGATGGTGATGATGAGGTATGGGAAGATGGCCAGAAAGTACGACACCTTACCGGAGCTTTTGATACCTTTGGGGAAATGTGGAAGGAAACGGACATTTTGTTTAAGTAATTGTGTAAGCAATACGTAGTTGTAACCTAACCTAACCTAATAAAGTGAAATCTTTCTACAGGAATGGATCTGGGAATCAGGAGGTACCAGTTCTACTAGTTGTTTGAATCGATTAAAGTTTGACGCATACCGTACTATGCATTAAAGTCAAGCAAATTACTTCTGATTGTCACTCAACGAACTCCTCGTTATCTATTGTATAAGTAGCAACCTACGCGCGGAGTTCCCCCAGGGATTGTATAGTAGCAGCCTACGCGCTTACCTTTGATGAGAATGCCTACGATGCAAATCCAGCAAACAACCAGACACAGAGCTAGTCGCCAATCGGGGTATCCCAAACCATTGTCCAATGAATCAGCGGCATGCATCACTGTTTTCCTGTGTAGCAAAACATACATTCCTAGAGTAAGCATACACTCTTTACGCTCTATCATTCATCTCTAATTTGAGTGACTTACCGGAAATACAGATCAGCCGACGTTCTCGGCTGTGTAAAATTTCCTTCCATAACGGTACGCAGCAGACTAGAGTCGACGCAGTTGTCCCAGGACGGATCACACTTGCCCCAGGGTAACTCCACGCTGAACGAGGCCACCAGATACCGCAGCGTGACGGCCAACACCGACGCGTAGTACGTGATCACAGTGAAGATGGCCACCGTTTGGCCAACACCGATGCCACGCATGGCCGGCGCGAGATCGTACACCTTGACGCAGCCCCGGTTCGAGAACTGGCCGAGAACCATCTCCAGGTAGTAGATCGGACGTCCGATGATGAACAGCACTATCAGGTACGGGATGACGAAGGCACCTCCG
>KZ072130.1:249525-269260 GCA_002091845.1 Anopheles cracens
GAGCATCCCGCAGCAGTGGGCCAGAAGACCGACGACATAAACGGGCCGCGCGCCGAATCGAACGATGAGCCGCTCGATGAACACCGAGTACACGGAGGAGGTCATGGAGCAGAGGGCCATCCCGAGGCAAGCGAAACGAATCCCCTCATCGTACCGGTTCGCAGCGGGAGAGCCCACTTGTGCCTGCGTGGAGGATTAGGTGTGACGAATCCATAAATAATCTTAGTTCGCTTATTTTAACGATATTTTTATCGTTTGGTCCTTCGAACCGGATTGACACAAGCCAAACAGCGCAACTCACCCGCACATCACCTTCGTACACGGTCGAACCGACAAAGTCCGTGTAGTACAGACAGTACGTTAAGTAGCTCATATGGCTGAGCAGCTGCGTCAGGCAAAGAATCTTCATCGAACGCGGCATTCGGAGCACGTTCAGTAGGAACTGCTTAAAACCGGCCGCCTCCGGTACGGCATCCTGCACTATCTGGTCACCATCGCCCTGCATGCGTTTCACCTCCTCGAGCAGCATCTTCTGCGTGACGGGTCGCAGCATCGGTTCGGACTCCTGCACCGGGAGCGGAATTTCCGAGAAGCTCGTCAGTGTCACCAGCAACCCCACGAACAGCACGATCCAGTTGGCGGTAAACACGGACGCATCGTTACCGCCGAGATAGTGTCCCACGCCGATGCTGTTCCAGTCGATCGCCCCGAACAGGGCGCCCATCGTCGCACCGATGCCACCCGTCAGCACCATGATACTGAGCACGCGCGTCTGATCCCGGATAGTGCACACCTCCATCGCGTACGTCCGACACATGCCGTTGCTGGTTTCCGCCGAAAAGTCGCACATAATCAGCCCGCACGTGGTGATCGTAGCGATCCAGCCGACGCTCGTCACACCGAGCAGCTCACCGACGGCCCGCCCATTCGGGATGATCAGCATGCCGGTGAGTATGGCCACACCGAGCGCCAGCATGACCGGCCGGCGTCGTCCCCAGCGCGAGCGGAGCCGGTCGCTGATCGAGGCGATAACGGGTGCGAACAGCAGCCCTGCCATCGACGGTGTCGCCCAGATCATCGTCATGACCGTGTGCGGAAGTCCGATGCCGAGCAGGATGGGCGCCACCAGGGCTGTTTCCGTCGCGTACGTACACTCGATGCCAACGATCAGCAGCGAAAGGCGCACCAGCTCCCACTTGGACTTCCGTCTGCAAAGCGGACAACGATCGTCGCTTGGAACGTCGTTCGGAGCGGTTTGTTCGGAGCTACACTCACCTGAAGGAGTGCTGATAGCCACGGCTGTGGTCCAGTTTGGCGAATCGCTGACGCCGCTCCAGCATACCCTGTAGGATTTCATCCTCGGTAAGACGATCTTGCTGCTGGTACGTTCCGTACATGCTGCGACTGCTGCTACTGCACCGCTGGTTGTCACCGTTGTCAGCTCCAGAACCGTACTGATACGGATGCTGATTGGAAGCGGGTCGCACGCACATGCTTCACATGGCGTCTGTGCGACACGCCACTATCTTTTTTCGTTGCGGAAGCAGCAGGCGCTTTAAAGCCTTCGTCTCTTCGTTAATCTCGCGAGAGTTGGTGGAGGTTTCACGTTTTTTTTGTTGTGCTATGGTTTTTCATGCGTGTCATCTTTACAGTGCCCACCGAAATTATGTGACCGACCCAGTTGATAAGACGCGCTGCAGTACAAGAGTCGCGAAACGAGAGGGAACAATGTTTTGGGAGGAATGGATGAAAGGAAAAAAGAGACAAATTAGCGATTGTGATTATAGATTCGCGCCCAACTCACGCAAATCTCCCTTGTCTTCCTAACCCTTTCACAGGCAAGCATGGAGTGTGAGGTTGCATTGAGAGATTGATGGTATTATGCTCAGATTATTGTCCTTGACTTGCTATTACTGAGGTCAGAAGCGCTCATACAAATCGCTTAGTAAGTTGTTTGTTATTATTACCATCTCAAAATTGTTTGTGGCACTATAGATCATCGAGCAATCACGATTGCTATCACCTGTGTTAGGATAGGTTAGTAGAAACAGGCAGACGTTATGCGAGAAACTCGTTACAATGTGTGCTAATTATCTTGAACGATGATCAGGTATGTTAATCTGTTTTACAACGACCTGTTGATGGATTACAAAACCAGTTTTCATAACAGAATGTGCAATTACTATAGCTCGTATGTATATGAATTCTAAAGACTTGGCAACACATATCCCTCAAATAGTTCAACTTTTTCGGATTATCTTGACAATTTTTCAAATATGAAGTAAATACTCATTTATCGCTTAACAAGTTCTTTAATGAATTCTATTATTGTCATCTCATACTATCGAAAAAACGAATTATTACCTGGTGGAGGGCTAATCACCAACTACGTGCATTATCGAATTAAACTGTACATATTATCACAAATCCGGACGACCTGTGTTAGGATAGGTTAGTAGAAACAGACGTTATGCGAGAAACTCGTTACAATGTGTGCTAATTATCTTGAACGATGATCAGGTATGTTAATCTGTCTTACAACGACCTGTTGATGGATTACAAAACCTGTTTTCATAACAGAATGTGCAATTACTATAGCTCGTATGTATATGAATTCTAAAGACTTGGCAACACATATCCCTCAAATAGTTCAACTTTTTCGGATTATCTTGACAATTTTTCAAATATGAAGTAAATACTCATTTATCGCTTAACAAGTTCTTTAATGAATTCTATTATTGTCATCTCATACTATCGAAAAAACGAATTATTACTTGGTGGAGGGCTAATCACCAACTACGTGCATTATCGAATTAAACTGTACATATTATCACAAATCCGGACGTTGCATGTGCCTCCCTCTGCTGACGTTTTGCGGCATGTCCTTAGGATTGTCCTCATCCGATTCGATGCTCCTATCACAGATCCATATAGACAACCTGTGACGCCGTGAGGGCAGCGCAAAGGGAGAAAATGCTGGCAGAGAAGATGACCACCACGTTCGATTCTACCGCATCGATGATACTGCCGATGGCAAGCGATATGATGAGCTGTCGTGGATTCGTAAAAGTGAGGTTAATGTGGTTTATCAAAGCCACCGCGCTCGTTACGACATACCTGTGCGAGGAAAAGCATACTGCTCATCAGAGAAACATCGGCACCGAAGCCACGTTTGGTGGTGTTTGGAATGCATTTACCATCTTTCACCTCAAACTGTGAAGATATAGACACAGCAGCGTTTATTTACATGCTCGATATAAGCACCTATGAGAGTTAGCTCACTTACCGAGTTTTTAGAGTGATACTGAGAAACCAGCAGATATGGGAGAGAATACATCGTCGCATACATTATCCCCACGGTTGGGCAGGCAATGAAGATCATAAACTTTTCTTTGAAAAGTCCCATGAACAGCATGCCCAAGCTAAATATCAGTAGGCCTCCCATGTACACAGGTCGAGCGCTGTGGATAATAGCAAACCGATTTGCTCTTAAGATCCCTTGCTACTTCTTGCACATTGCACCTGCAACTTACCCAAATCGTTTCACCAGCTGCTCGATAATGGCGGAGTAGGACGCACTGCATATCGCAAACACGGCCATGCCCCAGCACCCGAATCGCACCCCGTCCTCGTACAGTGCAAGTTCCGGCGAACCGGGAGGGGCAGCCACATCGCCCCCGAACACTTCCGCCCCAACAAAGTCGGTGAAGTAAAGGCAGTAGCTGAGATAGCCGAGCTGCGAGAAGAACTGTGTCGAGTATAGGATGAACAGACTCTTCGGCATGCGCACGATGTTCCGCAGGAAGTCACGCAGCTGGAGCGGTTTGTCGTCATCGTCCGCGCCCGCCTCAAGGGCGGTTTGATCCTTGTCCGGTTTGATCGGGTCGGCAACGATGTCCTTGGAGATGCTGTACACCGCCAGCTGGCGGGCTTTCTCTGCCTCGAAGGCCGACGTGCTGATCGGCCGCAGCAGTGGATCGCTCTCCATCGTCGGTAGCGGAATCTCGCGGTAGCTGGTCAGCGTGATCAGCAGCCCGACTCCAACGACAATGAACACGAACAGAAAGACCGTCGCCTCGTTGCTGCCGAGCAGGTTGAGATTGGTTTGGCTCCAGTCGATCGCTCCGAGCACGTATCCGACGGTGCCGCCCAGCCCACCGATGAACATGGCCGTTGTTAAGACACGGGCCTGATCATCTGCAAACGCATACGAAGAGATGATGTTAGTGAAACGAATCATTTGATGTCACAACCTTCACTTGCCTGGCGTGCACATGTCCATGAAGTACGCCCGGGCGATGCCGTTGCTCGTCTCGGCGTCGAAGTCCGTCAGCACCAACCCGACGATCGTGACCGGGATGGACCACCGGAAACCTTCCATCTGGTCGACGGGCACGTCCGGGTCACCGAAGAACACACCGATCGATTTACCGTGCGGCAGGATCCACATGCCCGTCATCATGGCTAGGCCGAGACCTAGCAGGACGGGTCGGCGGCGTCCCCACTGCAACCGGATGGTGTCGCTGAAGGACGCAATCATCGGCGCGAAGAAGAAGCCCAGCACCGGCGAGAACGCCCAGATCATCGTCATGAAGGTGTGTGAGAGACCGATGCCGAGCAGAATCGGCGTGACGAAGGCCGTCTCGGCTGCGTACAGGAACTCGACGCCGACGATCACCATAGAGAGCCGTATCAGCTGCCATCGTGTTTTTCGTCTGCAGCGATTAAACGATCGTTTTAGTCACAAAGGCATAATTGTTTGAAGTGCGTATATTAGTTATATGTATTTTAGATGTATTTAAAATCATCATTAAATGTCGCAATTGTTGATTTTATTAAAACTGTTTCGTCGAATTTATCGTGTTCACTTCATTTTTTTGATAACCCAACGAATGTTTTTTTTGTCAATTGTTAGTCATTTTGTTTATTCCAATTTGTTCAAATTTATCGTTTTTAGGGAAGTAGAATTTAAATTACTCGTTTTAAACTCGTTGTAGATAATATAGCCCAAAATCCTAGTTCAGATTTCTATGTTAATGAACAAGAAGAACTTTTAAGTACTTGTTCCTTGGTTCATGTTTGCTTGCAAAGATCTTGTTTATGTTTATGGAAAACACTTATTTGATATGAAAATCCACTATTCAACATAATTCAAAGGTTATAAAATATTAAACTTGTATTGTTGTAAGTGTAACCTTTTAAATGTTAAACAATTTGTAGTAGTTTTTGTTTCATGTTCACGCCATTTAAAATCTGTAAAACATACGAAATTGTTTTTGACCGTATAATTGCTTAGTTCCGGTGCCTTTGGTTATGGTCCCTTTTTCGGAGATATTGTTTAGGTCGACGATAAACGTATGTTGGATATCCCTAAGATGATCTACTCTCTGGAATGTGTTATTGTGGATGAGAATTCTTCCTGGATCAAGCAGACATTTAAATAACACCTGAAGCATGTTTGTTTCTCCGAACTGACCGAGGGTTTGCATGTTTTTGTTTTGCATCGTTCCCTACGTATGAGTCATGTCTGGATTGGAATTGAATTAATTTGTTTTGTTTCGCCAAACCGAACGCATAAAAGCAGGCGGTAGGTTTTACCCGAACTATCAAGCAGCCCGCAAAACCAGTATTATGTTTACATCGCAGAACGCTGGTCACTGCTGGTCCCGTTCCGAGTGTCCGTTTGGGATATTTTTTTTAGCCCAATGAATTTGCACAAACCACTTTGTTTTCTCCCGCTAGCGTAGTCAGCCATAAAGTGTTATGCCACCAGATGCCAACTTGATGCACTTATCTCAAATGTTACCTAAATTCAGGTTGTTGACTCTGTGGATAATCTCTCTCGGCAGGACGAGTCAAATTTATGACAGTACTAAAAGGGATTTCGTGTGCTCCCAAGCGAGGCAATTCAATGTCATTATATGCCGCAAGCCCAAGCAATGCTCATTAACACGTTCGCATAAGCTAAGGGGAAATGCACTAGAAGATGTGAATAATCACGATCCTGCTTTTTCGCGTGCAGGTAGCGCACCTGCATCATACCGTCCATTATCTCCTTATCGCTCGGAAGCGAGCTTCCGTTCGCGTACACCTCGACTTCCGTTTTGGTCTGCTCCATCATGTCCGCCATCTTGGGAATTTTGGTGATCACTTCAATGCTAGTGATGGACGTACACTGACACTTGCTGCTCGGGAGCTTCTTCTTATGTTTGTTGGTAAGGTCTAAGTTTCGCTATTCAAATGGCACTTGGTGACACGCGGAACAACCGTCACAATGGGGCGGCATTATGTTTGTTGGTAAGGTCTAAGTTTCGCTATTCAAATGGCACTTGGTGACACGCGGAACAACCGTCACAATGGGGCGGCTGCCAAACCCCCCGTGGGTGGGAGAACCCGTCACCCAATTCCGAGGAATAGTGGCGCATACATATTGACACTTCGTACGTGCAGGGATCTTCACGGCCGTCACGGTTCGCCAAGAACCCTCACAATCTTTTCGTGTTGAAAACGCGCGGATCCTGCAGAAATAGGATACCGCCACACATTCCACACCACGTTTGACAGCTGGTCAGCGCACGAGATCCGCTTGCACTCCACGGCACCGTTCACATTCACCACCACCAGCTGTTGGTGCAGCGCGCGGAACCTAAACCTTGGGTGGCGGTGTTTTTGTGTCTCGGCTGGCTGTCAACTTAACCAGCAACAAACCGTCTTTTTGTGTATCAACCGGTACCAGCGGGGAACGCCGCGAGCGCACAACTAAACCTTGTCGCCGGTTGCGATCGTGTTTATATACCGGCATCGCGATTACCTGTTGCAACGCACAAACACACGACCCACGTTGAAGAACGGGTTGTGCTGGCGGAAGGGTAGCGCTGGGGTCCCCCCACCATTCCGACAGGGTGGGAGAGACCGTCCTTGGCCACGCCACACGGGAGGTCACCGCACAATTCGAAGAAAGTATCACACCGACCAGCCGCTGATAAGGACGCTGGTTTTACGGCGACACTTTATTATCAAATTTACAACGATGATAATGCGCCAATAAAACGTCGTTTCTTGTATTGGCAAAATGTGTCAATGACACCAGACTGACAGCGGGAGTCGTTCAATGTCATTTAACTTGAATTGATATTTCAATTCTGCTTTGTTCTGTTTTTTTTCTTCCCAAACATTAAACCGGTTTCTAATTCTAATGTTCCAAGCTACTGTTTCGCTTTCAATTATTTTCCAATAAACGTACTCAACGTCGAGACTTGCTGAAATCACAGCAATGCAAATATGATCACCTCAAACGAACACGTTCTAATGCCCTCATCCACTATCACACAGGGAAAGGGCGCAGCGTGACAGTGATAACGTCATTTGCAACGCCTCGCTGACTTCAATCGCTGAGGTCAATTATAAACAGTTTACCGCGGCGGAGTCTAAACACACGATCATTTGCCCCACCCGTCCCACAGCTGACCCATGAGAGTCAATCCAGTTACCTGAACAGATGTGAATAATCACGATCCTGCTTTTTCGCGTGCAGGTAGCGCACCTGCATCATACCGTCCATTATCTCCTTATCGCTCGGAAGCGAGCTTCCGTTCGCGTACACCTCGACTTCCGTTTTGGTCTGCTCCATCATGTCCGCCATCTTGGGAATTTTGGTGATCACTTCAATGCTAGTGGTGGACGTACACTGACACTTTCTGCTCAAGAGCTGCTTTTATGTTTGTTGGTAAGGTCTAAGTTTCGCTATTCAAATGGCACTTGGTGACACGCGGAACAACCGTCACAATGGGGCGGCTGCCAAACCCCCCGTGGGTGGGAGAACCCGTCACCCAATTCCGAGGAATAGTGGCGCATACATATTGACACTTCGTACGTGCAGGGATCTTCACGGCCGTCACGGTTCGCCAAGAACCCTCACAATCTTTTCGTGTTGAAAACGCGCGGATCCTGCAGAAATAGGATACCGCCACACATTCCACACCACGTTTGACAGCTGGTCAGCGCACGAGATCCGCTTGCACTCCACGGCACCGTTCACATTCACCACCACCAGCTGTTGGTGCAGCGCGCGGAACCTAAACCTTGGGTGGCGGTGTTTTTGTGTCTCGGCTGGCTGTCAACTTAACCAGCAACAAACCGTCTTTTTGTGTATCAACCGGTACCAGCGGGGAACGCCGCGAGCGCACAACTAAACCTTGTCGCCGGTTGCGATCGTGTTTATATACCGGCATCGCGATTACCTGTTGCAACGCACAAACACACGACCCACGTTGAAGAACGGTATGTTGGATATCCCTAAGATGATCTACTCTCTGGAATGTGTTATTGTGGATGAGAATTCTTCCTGGATCAAGCAGACATTTAAATAACACCTGAAGCATGTTTGTTTCTCCGAACTGACCGAGGGTTTGCATGTTTTTGTTTTGCATCGTTCCCTACGTATGAGTCATGTCTGGATTGGAATTGAATTAATTTGTTTTGTTTCGCCAAACCGAACGCATAAAAGCAGGCGGTAGGTTTTACCCGAACTATCAAGCAGCCCGCAAAACCAGTATTATGTTTACATCGCAGAACGCTGGTCACTGCTGGTCCCGTTCCGAGTGTCCGTTTGGGATATTTTTTTTAGCCCAATGAATTTGCACAAACCACTTTGTTTTCTCCTGCTAGCGTAGTCAGTCGTAAAGTGTTATGCCACCAGATGCCAACTTGATGCACTTATCTCAAATGTTACCTAAATTCAGGTTGTTGACTCTGTGGATAATCTCTCTCGGCAGGACGAGTCAAATTTATGACAGTACTAAAAGGGATTTCGTGTGCTCCCAAGCGAGGCAATTCAATGTCATTATATGCCGCAAGCCCAAGCAATGCTCATTAACACGTTCGCATAAGCTAAGGGGAAATGCACTAGAGCTAAAGTCCAGCACCTGTAGCTAAGCGATGCACATGACGTCAAAGGCGCCCGAATTATCGTTGCTCCTTTCGTGATACGATCGCTCGGTATGAATCAAGTAACGCCACAACATAAAGAAACCCACCATGTGGTGGAAGCGTTAGATAAGATTGAATACTCGTGGTCTGCACGATCAAGCTGCGAGAGAAGATAAAACCGAATCCAATTCGAAGATTAGTCGTACGCTAGCAGCGTAGGAGCGAGTATGTAGGCGCCATAAACAAAACCTGTGTAATCTGGCTCGAGTTGGATGTACGAGCTATTAATCGTCACCAGCACGGCACATGCAAGCGAAGTATTTGCCGTACTTTCTAGCAATGTGATAAAGAGGTTTCACGGCGCAAGAAAAGTGTCAAGATATTAAATTTACAACGATGATAATGCGCCAATAAAACGTCGTTTCTTGTATTGGCAAAATGTGTCAATGACACCAGACTGACAGCGGGAGTCGTTCAATGTCATTTAACTTGAATTGATATTTCAATTCTGCTTTGTTCTGTTTTTTTTCAACCAGTATTATGTTTACATCGCAGAACGCTGGTCACTGCTGGTCCCGTTCCGAGTGTCCGTTTGGGATATTTTTTTTAGCCCAATGAATTTGCACAAACCACTTTGTTTTCTCCTGCTAGCGTAGTCAGTCGTAAAGTGTTATGCCACCAGATGCCAACTTGATGCACTTATCTCAAATGTTACCTAAATTCAGGTTGTTGACTCTGTGGATAATCTCTCTCGGCAGGACGAGTCAAATTTATGACAGTACTAAAAGGGATTTCGTGTGCTCCCAAGCGAGGCAATTCAATGTCATTATATGCCGCAAGCCCAAGCAATGCTAATTAAACCGTTCGCATAAGCGAAGGGGAAATGCACTAGAGCTAAAGTCCAGCACCTGTAGCTAAGCGATGCACATGACGTCAAAGGCGCCCGAATTATCGTTGCTCCTTTCGTGATACGATCGCTCGGTATGAATCAAGTAACGCCACAACATAAAGAAACCCACCATGTGGTGGAAGCGTTAGATAAGATTGAATACTCGTGGTCTGCACGATCAAGCTGCGAGAGAAGATAAAACCGAATCCAATTCGAAGATTAGTCGTACGCTAGCAGCGTAGGAGCGAGTATGTAGGCGCCATAAACAAAACCTGTGTAATCTGGCTCGAGTTGGATGTACGAGCTATTAATCGTTACGCGGCGTATTATCGCAGCTTTGTTTTGTGATGGCGTGGGCCGGTGTTTTCGCGAGCCTTCCCCACGTATCTGCAGGATACTCGATTGCAGGATTCGATTGATTAGCGATGCCGCGCGACCGACCGGTCGAGGAACATCTGAGTGGAACGTGTCCGCGGTGATTACGTGTCGGGTGAGTACTTACTCATACTGAGCACGATTGTAGATCGATTGGTTGATTTGTACCGCAAGGGAAATGGGACCGTCAGGAAGCATGTTTACGGAGCTCAATTCCTGAAATTGATAAATCTCATTCATTGTTATTAAACTAATAATATTTGTTTATTTGAAATAAAGATAAACATTTTCATAACATTTGTTTCATAAATGATCTTGAACTGTGTTGTGCTGTATGACTCGGATTTGTCTCTGGATCGATAATTCTTTTTCCGCGGTTTTCACTATCCAGTCCAACTGTACATAACTACGATAGCTGTAAGCTCTAATTCACACGGTGTAATCCACTGGCAACAACAAACCCTTGTATGTTACCAAGTCGCAACGCTGCTCGGTGACAGTATTCGAGAGTATCTACTTCCGGTGGAAGTATCTCACCAGTGCCAATGACACTTGTTGCCAGGAACGATCGCATTCTCTATGGAAGCAGTGGTTCTTTCTTTAGCAAAACGGTCTAGAAATAGATGTTGAATGATAATTTGATGTATAACATTCCACTTTTGTCCGTCTTCACAATGGATATTTTAGTCATTATTCAGTAATCTGCACATGATCTTTTATTCACCGTAATACGGTTTTGATCATAACATACTTCAGAGCATTTTTTTTTCACTGATTCCACACTATGAGACGACTAAATGGTTCTCGCAGGCATTATCATCACCTAACATGCAAACTTTACCATTACAAACAAAAAATGCATTTTGAATCTTGTTTGCGTGATCAAACAAAAAATCCTATTTTAAGCAACGTCACTGCTAGAACTAAGATTGATCAGGTCGTATCCAAAGGCTAGTGTACAACTCCGTCAATCGACGGCTGTCATTTGAAGTTCAAAGGCTGCAAAGCCGAAAGTCTGTGGTTTGATCCCGAGGCATTTTGACAACTACATGCATATATGCTCACAACGAGTCTCTAGCAAATTGATACCAGTATGCGTGAAGGCATGTGTGTACCAGCACCGGTGGGTGAGTAACCTGCTGCGGCTGCTTCTGGGCCACTGCAAGGTCACCTAGGTAACCAATCGTTTCGGTTAATCTGCATGGTTCAGAACCAATCCGTCTGCGTCAGTAGAACGTAAATCGGGGACAACGAATTAATTGCTACGGCTGGACGATCATTTTTTCAACACATTCACACTAATTTTTGCAGTAATTGTGATGGAGCTTGCTCTATGATGGATAGATGCTGGAGATTGAGAATGATGGATGCAGGCGTGAGGAATAGCAGTACCACCGGAGGGCTCACTTATGCAGTGAGTAAAAAATCCAGTTACTTCCAGTCTTTGTCTGATAGTCTCTAGTTCTCGATAATTCTATACTGTCGTTTAAATTTGAAGTTACTCGTGAGAGATAAAAAACAAAATTGAATTTCCTCAAATTTATTTATTAAAGTTATTTATCCGCACTCCAGAATGTAAAGCATGAGTAGAAGTATGAATAGTGTGTAGAATGGATAACATATCTTGTTGTTTTCTCCATACACAGCTGTTTATAAGCATGGAAATGTGTTGTGCTTAAAGAAAAACTTTCACAGCAGTTTTTCTTTACGAAAATGAACAACATCATGCATGTTAACAAAGCAAATTACCGTGGAAAACGGATATGCAATGAAAACCACTCTTTTTTGGCTTCTAATGAGATTTCTCATTATCCGTCTTAAATTTGCAACGCGCCGATACTTTGGCTGCGAATAATCTGTTTATCACTGAACCTGTAACGATAACAAAACAGTTTTTTTTAGAGTAAAGAAAAGTAATAAATTGTTATATTAAGCTGCCTTTACTTAGACCAATCGCAGCATGTGGGAATGATTCGATTTTAAGTCGGGTTCGCACGGTTTTATCGCTACGTTGCGGCACTTCTACGTCGATGGTCGCTGTTAGTTCCCGATCCCTCTCGATAGACGCATTTATGGCTATATCTTACCGATTGCTGCAATGCTTTCTTTTTGTTTTTTGCTGATTGTGTGTTGTGTTTTGGGCAGTGCGTTTTTTCCTGCCGGATCGTACAACTTTTATGACTTCTTAATCAGTGTGATAATGAGACTGGTTCCGTAATGTGTTTTCACAATGCACGCTTTTGTCACGGCTCTGGTGGAAGTTTCTCATGGAGGATTCTAAGAAGATGGTTATCGACTGATATAAAACGGCTCTGCAATCACTCCAGTGAGAGGCAATTAAGTTTAATGTTTTATACCTGTAAAAGCATTCCTCATTAGAAGCATTTCGTTGATCAATATACCTGACGGTTATTCAGCATGAAAACATTTTTTAGTTATATTAATAAAAGCGATATAACTTTATATAATACTTTTATTTGAAATGCTGAACCAGCAAAAATGTTAGAATTTTATGATATGAAAACCCATTCCAAATAGCAACCCTATGAATTATATCATAGCGTAGAAAGAAGCAAATCCTATTCCATTTATATCTATGTTTAAAAAAAATCAAGCAATATATTAGTTGAACCTTATGCGTGTGATACATTCATTGCCGTTGTTTCAGTTTGTTGTCTGGTACGATGTAGATACCGTCATTTTCTCCTTCACGAAATAATTCAAATATAAACGCCTGAAGTTATGCAAGTCAATACACACTTTGTTCGATTGCCGAGAGAACATGGTCTTACAGCGGTACGGTTTGAATTCCCAGTTGACAAAAACAAATAAATAGATGGTAAAAAATTACATCGTTTAAGAATATTTGTAAAATACTGCATAGCCATGCATAGCATAAACAGTTTACCAATCTTTATGATTAAAAAGCTTGTAAAAAACAAAAGCTTTTTTTTTATTTATCAATATAATAAAAATAAGAGATGCACATATTGATGTTAGGTGTGGAGTTATGCTATCGGTGCCGATTTTTCCCGGAAGGACCGGTACTATAATCCCATCTGGGTTGGATTACCCTAGCCAGGACCTACTATACGCCCTTTACGCCAGGACCTACTATACGGTACAAGTCGTTTGTGGTTTGTGGTAGTAGGCCTTTATTACTGTAGACAAGACTATGAAGGTCGTCACAACAACGAACAAGAGACATTGAGAATTCAAAACATAACCATAATACAAAAACAATGATGGCATAATTTTAAAATATTTTTTTTAGAGTTGAATTCGAGTTCGGACGTCAGAAAATAATCGAAACCATCTTTAGACATAGGATCCATGGCATTCATTATTTATATAAGACAAAACATTTTGGTTTCACAGTGTTATTATAGTCTCTTCACTAGTATCACAATGTAATGGTCAACAAATAACCGTTTGAACTACTCCTACTCTATAGATCCAGATACTGGATTTGGGTCGCGCATATCGACGCTACCAGACTACACACACTCGCCGTATAGATGACGGAAGCCGTCGTTCCGGTTAACGTCACTAGTGGTCCCATCGTGAGGGAGAGAATGATTTGCGCCACAAACAGCATACTTCCGATGATTGAGATGTCCGACGCTAGACCACGCCGCGGTTGCATGGAATTCGCTTCGTTGCAAGGATCCAGCTGAGGGTGAGAAACGTTGGCGTGGATTTAAGTATGTCCAAAAAACTAGTGAGGACACCCGAACTTACCAGTCCCTTGGCATGATATTTAGCGAGTATGATGTACGGCATTGTGAAGAGCAGCGCACCAACAATCCCGCCCGTTACGCTGAACACATACACGGTCACCTTGTTGGGGAACATGGCCATGCACAGCATACCGCAGAAGTCGATCAGCAGTCCCCCGCTGTACACGGTCCGTGCCCGCAGTAACCGGATCAACCGCTCGATCGTGCACGAGTACGTCGAGCAGGCGATCGAGTAGATGGCCATCCCGAAGCACCCGTACCGCACACCTTCGATGTACAGTGCGTACTGGTCGGAATCGGAATGGGCCATCGGATCGCCGCCGAACACCTTCTCGCCGACAAAGTCGGTGAAGTACAGCGAGTAGCTGATGTGACTCATCCAGCAGAACAGGTTCGTCACGCACAGCACACCGAGCGTCGACGGTATCCGGAAGGTCGTCTTGAGGAACTCTTTCGTTGAGCGCAGGTTACCGGGAGTCTCCGTATGGAATGCCTCTATCAGTGGTTGTTTTTCGGAGTGATCGTTAGCACCATCGTGCTGCTCAACCGACGGCGCCTGATGGCCCTCGAGTTGGAGTAACAGCGCATCAGCAATGTCTTTCACAGGCAGGAGTTGCCTTTCAGTAGCGATCCGTTGTCGCTCTCTGGCTATAATGCGTTCCGTGAGAGGCTGTAGAAGATCGTCGTGCTCCATTAGCGGTAGTGGAATCTCTCGAAAACTGCACACGGTCACGGCGAGACATAGGACGAATACGATCGTGACCAGGATGAAGACGGTGTTGATGTTTCCTCCTAGGAGCTCCCCTAGAGCCGTCTCATTCCAATCGATGGCGCCGATCAGGTAGCCGATGCATCCACCGATCCCGGAGAGGAGTGAGTAGGTGCTGCATGCTTGCCCGTGATCCTCTGGAAACAGGCAATGTATAAGTTTTGGAATCTTGGTGACTTTTAACACACACAGTGACAGTCTCAGTTCAACTCACCTGGAAGACTCACATCCAGCAGGTAGGCCATGGAAGGTGCTTGCGAGGAATCGGCACAAAAGTCCAGAAGTATCGTACCGAGAATGGTAATGACTATAGCCCATTTGTAGTGCTCCGACTTGGCAGTGGACGATTGGTACGGGTTGTAATTACGGTCTATTGTAACTGTGTTGTTTATCACCGGTCCTCCGGACTCTCCGATGTCGCCCAGCCAGCGACCTATCGTTTCACCGAACGGTAGTAAAAGGCATCCTGAAATGATAACAACATATTGGTTAACGCTTGCATGTCAAGCCAAGGAATCAATGACCTGCTAATGGTTTTTTTTGTTCAAGTTTAATTCTACCGCTGTCGTTTATTTCAAGAGCATGTAAAAAAACAGCATGATTATACTCCCTCTCTACCACAAAACCGACTGGCTTACGTAAGGTCAACAAACAAGTGCACGTTCCTAGTGCAAAATTGTTTAGCGCAGTGTCTAGATTAAAGATTATCAGCATGCATGCATTCCTCGCCCCATGCTCATTAGACGGGTGAGCAAAGAAAGTCATCGGGCAACGATGCATCCGAACGCAGTTGTCATCGGTTGGGAAAGCACAAAAAATGAAACACACACAAGAACCCGCCAAACGAATGGGAAAAAAAATCAAAATTAAATCAAACCGTCCCGATGCGATAGGTTGACCATCACGACTATTCCGAACGCGGGCCAGTGCAATAAGCGGCTTATGTTGATAAGTTCCATTGAGTCATCGATCACCGGCACGGTAAACCCTCCAGTTCGTTCAATTACGACCTGCCTTCAAAGACTACCTTGAGGTACGAACGATAAAGTAATTCGAGCGATAAGCCGATTTATTAACTCGATTTACCGTCCCTGCACAACTTCCAAAGCCGTCGCGTTGAAAGTCTGCACTGATGGCATGACGCAGCGGAAAGTTATTAGCGTTTAGTTGTGCTCTGCCACTAAATGAACTTCTCTATTCGATGGAAATCCGCACACAAACACGCACACTCACACAGTCTAGAGATGAGATGATAACAATGGCAATGGGCTCTCGCCGTGTGTGATGAATGAGCATTACACACTTGTACATAGCGTTATAAAACACTGACTGTCTGATAAAGCACTAACACGTTTCTACACGTGCAGGTTAAGTTCAAACTGCACATGTGCTGGGTACTGCGTCGCATAACCGGACGATGTGACTGCTCTTGCTTGGATTACATTACAAGATTCCGATGTAAACAAGATTCCGGATATATGTCAGGCAACATTCAGCTCAACACAGACAGCACTAGCTACACAAGAACTGGCACTATCCCCATAACAAGCACCAAAACACTTATCCGAGCCGAGCTACTCACCCAACACCAGCCCGAATCCCAGCACCAGCAGCAGGGGTCGTCGCCGGCCTAACCGTGACCGGCAGCGATCGCTGAACGTGCCCAGGAACGGCGACACGATGAAGCCGACGAGCGGCGAGATGCCCCAGACGATCGTCATCAGCTGATGCTCGATACCGATGCCGAGCAGAATCGGTGTCACGAAGGCCGTCTCAGCTGAGTACACAATCTCGATGCCCATGATAACGAACGACAGTCTCACGAAGTCGAGCAGCGTTTTTTTCCTGCCAAATAATGCAATCGATAGATAACGCTCGATAGATGCGGTCGATGGTCGGGGAGGTGTGTGCGTATGGAATGCGCTACGAGGGATAACGCTAATCGATATCCAAACGTTGTATCCACTCCATAACTAACGCCACGGGGAACACGTTTTAGAACTTAACGTCGTGTTGGCTTGATGAGAATTGTACACTCACTAGTTCGTATGTTGGCCGTTTCTGGTTCCAACATTTGATCACCACACCAGATCTTCATCTGACGAAGGGGATCTTATCGAACTTTGACTTTTAAGGTGATCCAAGGGATCGGAACGCTTACTTCCCACATAGACGTTCACTTATTTGACTTTATTTGATGATATGGATAACAAGATCACACGTTCTCACACGCTAGTTGCTGGTTTCACAATTTTTCCTATGTTTGGAGATCACCACACGGTTGAACTTTCCATTTCGTACGGAACTCAACAGCAAACACACACCTCCACGTTCAAGTACCCGCACGTAGAACACCGGCGCCTACCTGAACACGTGCGAATAATCGTGCTGCTGTTGTCGCGCGTTTTCCTCCCGCACCTTGCGCAGCTCCTGCACCACCGCGTCCGTTTGGGTCGGCTTGCGGCTGAGCACCACTCGGCCGGACGCGGCCGATGTGCCACCGCCCGAGCCCGTCTTCACCATCGCCGTCGGTGCGTCTAGTCCGGAGACGGAGCAGTGTCGGAGCGGTCTGCTGCACTGGAGCACCCGTGCCGGTCTGGAAGCGGTCAGCGCCTGCGTGCCACTGATCGCGACCGACGCGAGCCAGTTGTAGATGCTCTTAATCTCCCGGTACATGGGGAGGCTGGAGCGCTCCGGAGACGGAGCGTGTGCGAACTGCACCCGTCACCCACACACGCGGGATTCCGCGGACGGCAGCTGGAGGTGCAGCACGTTGCGTCACCACCCAACCCCGCACCACCTGTTCGCAACCCGCCTGTTGGCCAGATTTCTGCTGCTGATAACACCCCAACCGGGAGGCTTGGAGCTACAGCGTGCGCACCCGCAAGGTGCGCGATAAGCTACGAGGGAGGACGCGAACGAACACCGCGCCGGGCCGCTCTGCGAATAACCGAAAATCACGACCGGCTGCTCCACAGAAGCCCAAGCTGATTGAACGGGCGGCAATGTGCTACTGAAGTCCTCGGCAGGTATCGCACCGCATGTCGATGAGGCATTGATTCATCGTGCCCTCCCTCTGCCCGTTTCGGATGTGACGTTAGCGAAGATGTTAATCCGCACGCGGCGCTCAGTCGGATGATAGGTGGAGGCAGGCTGGTAGTGTGGCTTTAGTTCCATTTGGGATCGCTTATCGGCATGAAATCTGCGGCTGAGCAGAAACCTCCGGCTGAGAGCAACACGAACGACCGCATCAGTTAGCGCAAATGATCTGTCGTGACGTGGAATGCTATTGCCATTGCCGGTAGGGGTGATGCCACCTTATCCGCAATGGAAACAGAGAACCTAATTGTTATAAATCATAGGCAGAAGCGGTGGAGTTTGGACAAATACCAAACAAGCACACACATTTAGTTAGACTAATTGCGTTTGTTTTTTTTTTTATTATTTGGACCCAATTGGTATAATTGAATGCTCGCTCATATGTTAGCAACAATACTTCGGATCCCTATGAACCATTTGAATATGAACGATCCTCCAGCACAGTCCATTCCTAGGCCAATAGGTTAGGAACCCTGTAATTGCACGTGTTTTCAATTTTTCACCGTTCTAAATAAAAAAATAATACAAATTGTGTTGTTATCGTTGGCGCGTTATTGAACAAGAGTGTTTTGATTGAAATTTGAATTGGTTTGTTTGTTTTCCTATACTTGCTAATAGTTATATCAAGATGTGTATTTTTATTCTAAGTTTACATTTGCCTGTCGCGCACGTTTCATCATCGGAGAAATGAAGGTCAGATTCGTTTTCCCCAACCAGTATATCCGGGATATTATGATATCTCAGATCACGTCTGGCGCTGTGTATACTCGGCTCAGGCAATATTCCTCGTCTGTGATAAGGCGTACACAAGCGTCGATGCTATGTAGTACATTTTCTACACCAAATCAGTAGGAAATCTAAATTTAGCTGTCAATATTTGCGTTCTTTTAAAGTCCATCATCAAGCACACCGTTTGCATTACTATGAAGTAATGTCAATATGTATCCAGTGGTTTGTTCTATTTTTGTTTAAATTGTTTAATCCAGTATCGCCGGATGCCATTCTTTTTCTGTAGTCCGCTTATCAACGCGTCAAGAATTCAACTGTGGTGCTCTGCGTGATGCCTACATTTAGGCGCATTCGATGCATTTGCTGATAATAGCGAAATCGAATGAATCAATGCTTGGTTTTAGTTTTAATCTAGAGGAATTCATCATTTTTATCTTACCTGCGATAAATGTGAAGAATATTAAAGCAGAAACACTTCAAACTTGGTAAAGTTTGCAAATACCTGACATTGTATCTCACGTATCTATGACGTATCGGTATGCTTTAATCATAATATGGATGTTTTTTTTATGTGTTAAAAAAAGAAACATCATTTGCTTTTAAGAGTAGGTTGCTGTGATACAAAAGAATAAATACCGCACCATACATCGTTCGCCCCCGTCCAGGGCGACATCAAAAGCGCATGCGTTGAGGATTTTTATTGTGTACAATAACACTACTAGACAAATAATCCACCGGAATGAATACGATTTAAATAACGTGCCTGTCGGTCGCTTCCGGCGGCAAGTAGTAGACGCAACTCTTCGTTGGTTGGTATCACAAATGGTATCACCACCGTACCGTGGGCCTTTCGTCGGGAACACTATCCACCGCTTACAGATCCATGTAGACAACCTGCGAGGCACTTATCGAGGCCAGCAGACTGCAAATGCTAGCGCTAAACACGACGACGGACGTCGTACCGAAGGCGGAGATAAGTGAGCCCATGCTGAGAGCGACGATGATCTGAGCGACGAAGATCATCCCACCGACGACCGCAATGTCCGTCGCAAGTCCGCGCTTCCGCTCCTGTTTCGCCTCCGCACCCGGTTTGGTCACTTTGAACTGGATGAGGATAAGAAACGCAGCCGGTTAGTTTGCTACGAACTGAGGCAATAGTGTCAAAAACCGATCTTACCGTTCCTTTCGCGTGGTATTGGCCGATCA
>KZ072130.1:273538-284767 GCA_002091845.1 Anopheles cracens
CACGGTTTTTTGGTGTGTACTACACAACATCCGCTGTGATTCGACACAGACACAAAAAACGCATCCAATTTGATACGTTATCAGACTGCCACCCGTGGAACGCTAAGCACTTTCGGAGCACCGTTCCCGGAGGCTGTCGTGTGTTCTATTACACGGTTAGTTTTCTGCTCCATTTGCTTCATCACAAAGTTTGCTACTACACTGCTTTATACGAAATTAAACTAGAAACTCACTCGGCATGTTGGTTTACGAGGTATTGTAAAATTTTCGGTAAAAAATAAAGCACATTTTCTAAATAAAATAACTATTTTCACAGCTCTTTCCAACCGGTCGTACCCGGTTCAACCGAGCAGCCAATGCCTGCTATGTTTTCGCATCGCAAGAGTTGCAACCAAGTCACTAGATTGGTGTCTCATTTCGTATGAACACTAATTTTGGCATCAATTTTTCACCCGAGTTAAAATTTTGTTTTTAATATGGTTTAATATGGTCGTGTCAGAATTACTCACAGTCGCTCTCAACCACACCCGTCGAAAGAATGTTTCGTTTCCACGGTGATGCCCAACGCTATCAGGATCATCTTTTTTTTTGTCATACCGGTATTTATTTCTTCAACATACTTTATTGCGTATGGGTCGATAATTACTCGGACGCTGTTTTGACTCCCCGCCTTTGCTGCTTCTTCACCGATAAGCGGCTTTAGGAAGCATTCCAAAAACTTTCCCAACCAGTCCACTACGGCCATGGAGTACGATGTTACCAAGCAGCGCGCTCTTCGGGAAGTATGTTGTGGTTTTTTCTTCGTATTATGCGGTAGGGTGGATTTCGCATGGAAATGTGAGTGTGCTGTGGTAGATTGTATTCTTCAAAGTACTTCTGCGTGATGGTTATGCTTAAAAAAAACATCGTTCTAATGTTGTACGGAAGCCAGAATGATCCACACTGACAAGAGAAATTGTGAGAACGTTGTGTATTGGTTTACACGATGTCGACGCGTATTTGTACATCCGAGTGTTTAAATTGAGTAATATTCATGGTTTTTGTTACACGGCTTTTTGGTGCAGAGCCGCAGGCGCTCAGAATGCGTAATAAAATGTCGTTCAAAGACCTTTTGTAACAGTGAGCCCCTCAAGCGCTCAAGAATGATGATGATGATTATAATGGAACATGGAGTATAAGGGTGTAAATGCAATTATTGTTAGTGTCATTCGGGCCCGATGTTAGAAACAGCAGCAAATATATTGAGAACCCAATCAAACTTGCTATGACAAAACATCATATGACAACATGAACCACTATCCACCATTATTGCTGGATCCTATTGGCAGCGCAAGTATAATTGTTTTGGCTGGCGAAACATGCGCCCGCGTGCATAAACATCGTTAGCATACACGGAGCAGTAGGTACAAAACGAAACAACATATTTTCACCGTACCGTACAAAGTACCGCGCGAGATGTGATGAGAAAATCCGTTCAGAGCATTCTTAAGCTCATGTTTACGTCAGCACGAGCGAAATGCGTTGGTTGAGAGATCCGACATAAGTAGCAGAACGCATTACATCTGCTCACTCAATGCCAGCCTCCACCACGGGTCACGGTGCGTTCAACAGACATGGGCTTCAGTCTGCCTTTTTCAGCGCCGTAAGCGAAACTTCCAATTTTATCAATGGTGTTATGTTAGGTCAGGGCTCTGTTGTGTCGGTACTGTATCATTTGCGCGTTTCGCAGCTAATTAATTGTGCAAAACCCAATGTTATCATGCCTATGATGAACACATTCTCAGCATATTGTGTCATCGCCAGGGAAGCAAGTAATCAGTGAGTTTCTTTAAAAATTGAGAAAAAACAAGAATCAAAGTATTATCTCTCTAGCCAGGAATTGAATTAGAGGGAAGTTGAAGCGCTCAATGCTAGCGAAAATCCGTCCAATTAATTTGAATTGATTCTACACGAAGCCTTGTAGACATTTACCGCCGACAGTGATTTTACCGACACTGATAAGTAGCTCTAATGCTTCTGCCTACAGGAAACTGTTCAACAAATAAACAGAAACAACTTCTCCAACACCATCAAGTTCATAACAGCTCACCTGTAGGTTGAAAAATGCAGGAAAAGGCGTTAGAACTATAAAGTAGTCGCTTCCAACCGTTAAGTGGACAGGGTGCTCTAAATAGCGAAATCGGTATTTACACAGCGCATTACAAGAAGTAGGGAAGCACACAGGCCTGCAGCCAGTCGTTGACTTGCGCGCGCCCCCACCAAGCTGTGCCACTTTGATAACGATTTAGCATCAGACGCGATGGACACGATGGACACGATTCCTCTCCAGTCTGGAAGCTCCGTCGCACAATGCGATTCTCACACAAATTTCAAGTTCACCACTTTGTTTGCACGCCCAGCAGCATAAGTTCCCTCCTCCCATATGAAGCCCGAGAGATAATCGATGCGTCGGTCCAGGTTCGGAACGTTTTGGAGTAGAGGTATCACTTGCCGCAGTGATTTGAGTTAAATTGCCGGTTTGAAAGCGTGAAACATTCGTGTCAATGACGATGTTTTGAAAGCCCTGGAAGCTAGACGTGATGAGGACGATACCGATTGGGCTATCGAGCACGGGTGTGCGTGAGCAAAGTGGTTAGTAACCAGATTCCAGACGGATATGCACACTGGCATGATGGCACAGAATGTGTATCTCAAGTTCGTCGTTGAGTTTTCAGTTGTGAAGATTTTTATATCGGAGTTTTCACATGAATTCGGCACTCAGTTGCGAGTCGAGAACTATTCCAGGAACTGTAACAAAAGAGTAACTTGACAACACAATACAATCTTGCCCATTCCAGTATGTCTAGATAATGTAACTTTTTGCATAATATGTCACAAAAGCACCTCGTTTCGTCATCTTCACAGTTGCGATTGTTGGCTGGTATTTGGCTCTTAAAAATTTCGCATTTCTGTAGTCAAGTGGCGTCAGTTCCGAAGGCATTTGTAGTAGTAATTACCCTAATCAATAGCTGTTGTGTTATAGTCATTTTGAAATAACTGACTGTTTGTTCGAATTTGATGACGTTTCCATGTTTTGCTATTTTCATAAGTTGTAATATACTTCTTTCAGTTAATAAATACCAGATTGGTTAAAAATTTTCCTCAGATAACTTCCCCAATAAGCTCCGCTTTGGTTGTGAAACCTCTGGAACAAGCATTCTATCTCTGGAACAATCTTGTCCATGAATCATCGTTCATAGGAGGCCGTATGATTTGACCACTTCCAATGTAGTATATGTAATTTCACTATGCCACGATTTGTTTATTCCTAGCAGAACTTAAAGCTAGCACAATGGTAGACTGTCATCGAGTAATACAAAAAATAATATATAAGAAAATGTGTAGTTGGATAATCATAATTCTTCGTTTTCATTGCTAATTCGTTTTCATTTTTATTTTAAAAAAATCTTCCTCTTGGTTAAAGCCAAATTTATTTCAAATTTAATCTTTATTACACCTCAGAAATAAAAATGTAAATATGCAATACAAAACTAAGAAAAATAACAAGCATGAATTTCAAAACTGATCTGAAGGAGTTCTTTTAAAAT
This sequence comes from Anopheles cracens, assembly GCA_002091845.1. Lineage (NCBI taxonomy): Eukaryota > Metazoa > Arthropoda > Insecta > Diptera > Culicidae > Anopheles > Anopheles cracens. The sequence continues at coordinate 277,126 of KZ072130.1, forward strand.
ATACGATGGAAAAAGGATGACAAAAAAGAGAAATTATTGATACATGGATAGAAAGAGTAAACTGTAAAATTTTAATTTTGTTCGATAGCTATAAACGTAAAATGTTTCGGATCGTTTCTTTCCCTTTGGATCGACTGTCTGCACCCAGGGATAAGCTAAGACTAATTACATTTATTTCAGGTATTTCAGGTAAGCTATTACCAATATACTATCATCTAACGCGTTTAGATGATAGCCTACTTAAAGGCGTAAACAAATTTAATGCAATAATTATATCTTCCTGAACGATATAATTGAACATGCTTTCAGAATACTAATAGTACAAGTAATCTGAAAAAAAGTAATTATTACCCAATAAATAACCTACTTTTCATGATGCTTCATGTTCCGTTAACGAACACTTGAAATCCGCCGGCATAGATTTTTCCTCACTCCTTTTTTTTTTCCTCTTGCCATTGTCTTCTTTTTGCCGCGTCTTTTCCGTTTGACCATTAAAACCACTATTTCGCTATATTTTTAAAACGTAACCTATCCTCCACTGATGGAACCGAGACCCGAAACGAAAACAATGCCTAATGATGTTTTCTATATTTATGAGCGCTGCGTACGGACCGGGTCCGGGTCCGGTTTTCACCCCCGGCGCGGTAAGCGGAAATGGGGAGAAGCAGTAAATTCAGTCACTCCGACCAGTCAGGACCTTTCCTCCGCCGAAGCGTTGGTGCTCGATACGAACGAGAGCTGACAGCATCGTCAATCGATCGAAACGAAACGGATTGATGGTGTTCTTTCTCTTTTTCGGAGTTGTTGTTTTTCTCTCGCCCGCCTCCGGGCGTCCGTTGCGAGTGATGGACATTCGGAAACGCCACTATAACGCCCCTTCAAAATCGACCATCCCATCCGGCTCTAATACCAACCGATCGCTAATGCGATAGTCATCCCGCGCACCCGGGAAAGGAAGTGACAGAATGTTTACCAGCGCGTGCGTTTTCCGCCTGCATTTCGGCGCGCCCTGCCTGCGCTTTCCTTGGTGCCATTGTCCCATAGAGAGTGAAAGGCAGAGAGGGAGTGAGAGAAAAAAGGCGTTGGGAAATGTGTTGCGACGAAATTTCGTTCAATCGGTGAATCGATGTCACATTCCGAGAAATTGCGGATTGGGATAGAACGGATGGGATCCATATTTTTCAGACTCCATCAACACTCCAGCTCGGCCCACCCGGAGTTGCATCGAACTTGACCTTCCCCCGGTCGGAACCCGCAGTGGCACCGCTTATCTTGAATGTTTACAACCAATTTTCGTTCGAATTCTCGGCTCGAGCTTCCATCGATTTTCTCAGCCGCGCACACTAAACGCTGGTGATTAACGGTGGGTTGAAAGCCACGTTTATCTGCCTCTTCAATTGGCCACATGTTCTCCGACGTTGGAAAGCTATTTTTACACCTCGGTACGTACGCACGCCGGTTGAAGTTCGGACCTGTTGCACCAGCACGACGCGCTACGGAGTCATAGCTCATCCACTAATCTGCCTTCGGTCTGCGTACCGTGCCTGGCTTGTTGTACGGTGATGATTTTCACTCTCACCTGCATGAATTGAAGGGATTTTTCTGTTGATGGAAAAAACCGTGACGGACGATCGAAACATGCAAATAAATCAAGTCCTTTTTAGGCAATTTCAAAAGCATAATTGACAGACGATCTGGCACACGACAAGAAACTTCCAAACCATTAGCGGGTCGGGCTGCTATTGACACTGGTATGAGTAATGTTTGCCAGAGAAGAAAGATTCATCAAACATTGGATAATAATTCAACTTTATCCTAGTTTTGTTTGTAAATATAATTTCCTGATTGTCTAGTATTAGCATATTTTTTCTTTTTCTTCTTTTTCTTCTTCTTCTTACTTATCATCATCATCATGTCTGCCGAAACGCGACTTACAGACTATTTTTTCCACAAATTTCCCTTATTTACTTTCGTATTTAATAAATATCAGAATGTTAATAATTCATCTAGTTGAGTTTTCTCCAGCTGGGTTTCATTTTACATTTTTATTTGAAACGTATTTTTCTGTTAGTGCCTTCATTTATGCTTCATTTGAATATTTTTTGCAAACCTAAATTTATTCTTTGTTTCTAAATATTCTTCTTATTGTTGGTTTGATATTTGATCAATTTCGAAATGTTCTTTTGTTTCAAAAATAAGTTGTGTTGAAATATGTTGTACAAAATGTAGTGTATTTGGTAATTGTCTACTAATGTTAAGTAATTAGTAGATTATTTAATATTTTCGTCAAGGAAAATGGTTGTAATAATCGTTTTCATCAAAACATAAAACTATGTTTCCAATTGTAGTTGATGGCTACCTATAAGAGATAAAACTCTACAAAATCCATCCTATACTTTATATACGCTATGAGCAAATATTGCGAAACAGGGAACTGCTGAGTAAAACAATCAGCTTTAAAACTCCACGCTACTTTAAATGCTACCAACAAAAGGATATGCAGGACACACGGTGAAATGAAAACCAGCTCACAATTCGCAGGAATCGTTCCATTCTTCCCTTGCTGTTTACTTAAAATTATTTTCATGTTTTCACTTTCGTTCCATTATAACAGTGAACAGGAGGGAAAAAAACGTCCATTCGTTTTTTTTCTCCATACGTTTACTCTTTACCTCGCTCAATGTTTGATGAATCTTTCTTCCCTGGCAAACATTACTCATACCAGTGTCAATAGCAGCCCGACCCGCTAATGGTTTGGAAGTTTCTTGTCGTGTGCCAGATCGATCGAAGCACGAAGCGTATCTGATAGTGTGCTCGTCGTGCTTTGCCCGAATGATAAGGATTGCATACGGGTGCGCATATGGTATCGAATGATCCAAATATACTTAAAAAACGTTTTGAAAGTAATAATTAATAAACAATATTCTGAATATAGTTCTTGCGAAATATGAAACCAACACAAGACAACGTTGTTTTTCATGTTTTATATGTATTGTCCGTCTGTCTTTATTCTATACTGTTGAATTTACATCTCTACTTTTCATGGTGATGTTTTTTTTCTCTCTCCTAGTATTTAATGTTTTTCTCCTGCTGGGGTTTGAATTTCAATTTCATTTCAACACATTTGTTACGATTAATATCCTAGCAAACGTTGTAAGGAGTGATAGAATACACTCAACATGTTGTAATAGAGTTAAGAATAAATAATAACTGATGTAAAGCTGCAGATGGGATAATAATTCAACTTTATCCTAGTTTTGTTTGTAAATATAATTTCCTGATTGTCTAGTATTAGCATATTTTTTCTTTTTCTTCTTTTTCTTCTTCTTCTTCATCATCATAATCATGTCCGCTGACACGCGGCTTACAGACTACTTTTTTCTAGACTTTTTACAGACTACTATTTACTTTCGTATTTCATTAATATCAGAGTGTTAATAATTCATTTAGATGAGTTTTCTTCAGCTTGACTACATTCTATTTCAAAATTTCAAACGTATTCTACTGTTAGCGACATAATTTATACTTCATTTGAATATTTTTTGCAAACCTAAATTTATTCTTTGTTTCTAAATATTCTTCTTATTGTTGGTTTGATATTTGATCAATTTCGAAATGTTCTTTTGTTTCAAAAATAAGTTGTGTTGAAATATGTTGTACAAAATGTAGTGTATTTGGTAATTGTCTACTAATGTTAAGTAATTAGTAGATTATTTAATATTTTCGTCAAGGAAAATGGTTGTAATAATCGTTTTCATCAAAACATAAAACTATGTTTCCAATTGTAGTTGATGGCTACCTATAAGAGATAAAACTCTACAAAATCCATCCTATACTTTATATACGCTATGAGCAAATATTGCGAAACAGGGAACTGCTGAGTAAAACAATCAGCTTTAAAACTCCACGCTACTTTAAATGCTACCAACAAAAGGATATGCAGGACACACGGTGAGATGAAAACCAGTTCACAATTCGCTGGAATCGTTCCATTCTCCCTTGCTGTTTGCTTAAAATTATTTTCATGTTTTCACTTTCGTTCCATTATAACAGTGAACAGGAGGGAAAAAAACGTCCATTCGTTTTTTTTCTCCATACGTTTACTCTTTACCTCGCTCAATGTTTGATGAATCTTTCTTCCCTGGCAAACATTACTCATACCAGTGTCAATAGCAGCCCGACCCGCTAATGGTTTGGAAGTTTCTTGTCGTGTGCCAGATCGTCTGTCAATTATGCTTTTGAAATTGCCTAAAAAGGACTTGATTTATTTGCATGTTTCGATCGTCCGTCACGGTTTTTTCCATCAACAGAAAAATCCCTTCAATTCATGCAGGTGAGAGTGAAAATCATCACCGTACAACAAGCCAGGCACGGTACGCAGACCGAAGGCAGATTAGTGGATGAGCTATGACTCCGTAGCGCGTCGTGCTGGTGCAACAGGTCCGAACTTCAACCGGCGTGCGTACGTACCGAGGTGTAAAAATAGCTTTCCAACGTCGGAGAACATGTGGCCAATTGAAGAGGCAGATAAACGTGGCTTTCAACCCACCGTTAATCACCAGCGTTTAGTGTGCGCGGCTGAGAAAATCGATGGAAGCTCGAGCCGAGAATTCGAACGAAAATTGGTTGTAAACATTCAAGATAAGCGGTGCCACTGCGGGTTCCGACCGGGGGAAGGTCAAGTTCGATGCAACTCCGGGTGGGCCGAGCTGGAGTGTTGATGGAGTCTGAAAAATATGGATCCCATCCGTTCTATCCCAATCCGCATTTCTTGGAATGTGACATCGATTCACCGATAGAACGAAATTTCGTCGCAACACATTTCCCAACGCCTTTTTTCTCTCACTCCCTCTCTGCCTTTCACTCTCTATGGGACAATGGCACCAAGGAAAGCGCAGGCAGGGCGCGCCGAAATGCAGGCGGAAAACGCACGCGCTGGTAAACATTCTGTCACTTCCTTTCCCGGGTGCGCGGGATGACTATCGCATTAGCGATCGGTTGGTATTAGAGCCGGATGGGATGGTCGATTTTGAAGGGGCGTTATAGTGGCGTTTCCGAATGTCCATCACTCGCAACGGACGCCCGGAGGCGGGCGAGAGAAAAACAACAACTCCGAAAAAGAGAAAGAACACCATCAATCCGTTTCGTTTCGATCGATTGACGATGCTGTCAGCTCTCGTTCGTATCGAGCACCAACGCTTCGGCGGTGGCGAACGATTAAATTTCACCACACACATACACAAAAGCACACGACACTCACATTCTCCACCGTCCCAAAACGCTGGGAAATGTATTTCAAACTCAAATCCCACTTCCACCGCCACTGATCGGCAAGTATTATCCAACGGTTTTATCACACGCGTACGTAGACACGCTCGGTCCCGATTTTCCCGGCTGGCTTCTTTTCGCGCGAACGGTCTCAACGCTACTGGCAGTGGGTCCGGCATCCTCCGGCCGGGGTCGGTTGCGCGCGTTTTTCTCGCCCCGACGCGCGAGATGCTCTCACGAATGTCCCGACCGGGGGCGTTCGGTTTCGTTCCGCACGAGAGCGGAGTGCTCCGAATCTCGAAGCACGAAGCGTATCTGATAGTGTGCTCGTCGTGCTTTGCCCGAATGATAAGGATTGCATACGGGTGCGCATATGGTATCGAATGATCCAAATATACTTAAAAAACGTTTTGAAAGTAATAATTAATAAACAATATTCTGAATATAGTTCTTGCGAAATATGAAACCAACACAAGACAACGTTGTTTTTCATGTTTTATATGTATTGTCCGTCTGTCTTTATTCTATACTGTTGAATTTACATCTCTACTTTTCATGGTGATGTTTTTTTTTTCTCTCTCCTAGTATTGTATGTTTTTCTCCTCCTGGGGTTTGAATTTCAATTTCATTTCAACACATTTGTTACGATTAATATCCTAGCAAACGTTGTAAGGAGTGATAGAATACACTCAACATGTTGTAATAGAGTTAAGAATAAATAATAACTGATGTAAATAAATCAATCAAAGTAATTGACACTTAACGATAAGCTATAGAATCTAAAGATAGCTATGGAAAATATAAACTAAATGCATTTCAAATACTATACCCATATCAAACAAGAATATCTAAGTAAAAAACAAAATTGTACATAGCGAACTCAATAGTAATGGCAACAATGAACTGCGTGATGTGATAAGCTCTTAGTGTAATAGTTTGTAAATTCACGGTTGAGATGAACGCTTTCATGGTATTAATTAAAGCACTCTAACTAATTGCTACCACACCATACATTCCACGTGTGTTCGAACACATTGATCTACTTTGTAATTTTGATTAAAACAATCGATGGTCCTGGAGGAGGGAATGAAAAATGCTGCCAGCCACTAGCACAAATTACGAAGGGCAGAAAAAAAAGTCCCACTGTATAGAGCAACCCGTTTCCATGGAAACAAACCGGGCATAGATTTTCGAAACGAGCGAGCATCAACTTTAATACTGCAATTATGTATTCTGCCATCGGTTGTCTGTCCGGCCGTGATAAGAGCCAACGTCTTTAATTCCGTGCTCCTCGTTGGCACTTCTTCCGGCACAGTAATGATGCAAATGTTTCGCTGTCAATTATGTTAATTAAATGAGCCCGCTTTCCACCGAAGGAACGGACGAGCGAAGGGACGCAGAACTGACCCGTGAAACTTTTCCGACCCTTCCGTGACCCGTACCGAACTGACCCTTTTCACGCTTTGCAAAGACGTTTTGATTGATCTTCTGCAGCAACTGCCTAAAACTCTGCATAGTGCGCCCGGTAACTAAAAGTTCGAGCTAACCTTCCTTACCTATTTGTGTTGTTTTTGCGTGTGTGCGAGTGTGCCGACTTTGATTTAGATGAGACGCTGATCGGTTCAGCGTTGATGTGGCTAACAGGGCTGATTAGCTATCCTTTCACCTGAGTTTTCTCCATCGGTCTGTTAATTAATACAGCCTGCACGTTTTCCCGTTTATCCGGGTTCGGTTCGTCATCGATGGAGGGTGGTTCGAGACGTTCCGGGAAAGAGCCTGCTTTGAGTGTCACTTTGTGGCCAAAACACCTTTCTCGCCTGCTTCAATGGGCCGCCATTTCTAAGCGCTTCCTCCCGTGCGATTCTTCTCGACACCTCACTCAAAATAGCAATTCCGTGGAAAACCGGCTTCCGCTGGAAGAGCGAACTGACATTCGATCACCTTTCGGCGAGCAGAATCCGATACCCGATGCCCCAACCCACGCACACACACACACACACACACAGATAAACTGAGGAAATAGATGACTTTTCGTTCGCTGCGTTGTGCACCTTTTTTTGATGCTCACTCCATCCTTTCCATCGCCACCGCCGCCGCTTCGGTCGGGGTAATAAATCAAACTGGAATGTGTTTGCAATCACGTCACGCGAGGAATGCAAAATCGGACGAAAATCATAATTTCACATATATTTTCACCCACTTCACCTTTTTCTGCCTGGGATCGTTTTTTTGCTTATTTTTTTTTCAATAAGTGGCGAACGATTAAATTTCACCACACACATACACAAAAGCACACGACACTCACATTCTCCACCGTCCCAAAACGCTGGGAAATGTATTTCAAACTCAAATCCCACTTCCACCGCCACTGATC
>KZ072135.1:18783-33560 GCA_002091845.1 Anopheles cracens
AATCACGAATCTGAATTGACTCTAATGATAACACAGCGCTTGATTGGCTTTGAATGTTTGTTTGCTGCTGTGTGTGCCGAACAGTTGAGTTGAGCGCGCGTACACAAACAGACAGCGACACCAATCCAAACAGGCTTCCCAATCGAGCTGATAGCAGCGAGAAATATCGTCACAATCACAATCACAGCCCCAATGGCCCGGTTCGATGGGGAATAGAAAAAATGCAATGCAACAACACGCCGTTCGCGGCCCGGGGCACGCCGGCAAGCGGAATTCAATTGGAGAAAATCATCTCCGCGGCCAATCCGGTGGCCGGTGACAGTTTGTAAAACCGGATGCTGCTTCGGCGGCAATTTTCTAATCAACCGGATCGTTTTCGGCCCGAGCCGGGGAACTGATTGAAGATGGAGGTGGAGCGACCGGGGAAGCGACCGGGCGAATGCAAACAAATTGAAACCGTATTGACTGGCCGGTATTGACTCATGCTGGCACCCTCCAAAGGCCACGAGAGCCCATGCCCATCCCGGCGAGTGTGCAATATTTTTGTTAATAATAATATAGAGATTTATTAAGCTCGTAAATAAGCGCGGATAAAGATCTGCTTCGTCCGGGGTGGCATCCCCTTCGGTTCGTTAGTGTGCGGTCGTTTCCGCTTCCATTAAGAAAACTCGCAACTCGTCGACGGTCTGCGAAGTTTTTCCTCCCGCCAGCTTGAAGGACACGAATCGAACCAGGCAACTAGTAATGACGGGTTTATTACCACGGGCTGGCTGGAGGGCGATAATATCCTGCACCGAGGCACCGTCGCGCCAGCAATATGAAACGCGAGCGGGTGAGGATCAAATTATCGTCCTAATGAGATAAATAAACGATGATAAATCATAGATTATGGGGATGCTCGCTCATAACGCACTCATCGCAAGCGTTAATGTCTTGCAGGGAGGTGGAGTTTACTACTCCAAAGCCACCAGCGCCCGAACCCTATTACCCGAACCGGCTACGGGTGGGATGTCTGTGGCCTAGTTCGCACCTCTCGTCCAAACGACAAAGGCACCAGGACGATGCACCTGATGCACCGGAACGGGGAGCGTTTTTTAATTACACCTACCGCTCGAACGCCCGAACGATAGCAAAAGTAAAGTGAAACAAACAAAAAACAAGGGAAAACGAAACGCACACGCACAACAGCGCCACAGTGCGTGCGTAAAAGGGTCCGCCACCGAGCCGGGAACTGGCCCCGGGCCGGGATCGTCCGTTTCGGGGTTTGCGAATACAAAGCGAAGGGGGAACGAACGCGCGAGCGCGTGTCTGTGTTCTTTCAGGCTGCGGTAACCCACTTCTTCGCACATGCCAAGTGCATATGGTCAAGGATGGAGCGTGCGTGTGTTTGCGTACGTGTACAGCACGAGGGAAAAGTTTCTAATGGGATGTAATGGCCTTTGACACACTTTTCAACCCCGTTGATCTGCACTGATTACACGGTCGGCCCTCTCCCTCCCTCGGTGGAGGAAAATAGAGCGCCACACTCACACCAGCGAATGCTTCTATGTGTTGGCGAGTAAGGAAGGTTCGTCCTGAATCAACAAGCACATGCGAACTTCGAATCCTGGACATTCGAGCGCTTTCAACGATAACACACTGTCAACATAAATCAGTGCCTACTTTTGTGACGCATACATGGAGCGGGAAAAATCCGCGTTACTTTTCTTGCATTGTTTTCGTAATTTATGCCATCAGTGCCAGTTCCACCAGTTCCGACAGCTGGATGGATGGAATATCAATCGACGCCCTACGCACAAACAGTCGCCCCCTTCGCGAGGGGTTTCAATTTCTACATTTGCCGCCTTATCAGCCCGCTGGCATCGTTTGATTAACATGAAACGGTTCCAGGCAAAAGCCCTCCCCCCCCTCCCACGGTGCGACTTGTCTCTGCTAACAATCGCCGATTGCAGATAATTATTTATAAATAACTCATTGAACACGCTGCGTGCACACGCCGGTGCATTATTTTTCCGGCCATGTTTTGCATTCGATTACACATATCGGGTATAAAACGAAGAAAAAAAACAACAAGGCAGCAGGGCGATGCACCTGATGCACCGGAACGGGGAGCGTTTTTTAATTACACCTACCGCTCGAACGCCCGAACGATAGCAAAAGTAAAGTGAAACAAACAAAAAACAAGGGAAAACGAAACGCACACGCACAACAGCGCCACAGTGCGTGCGTAAAAGGGTCCGCCACCGAGCCGGGAACTGGCCCCGGGCCGGGATCGTCCGTTTCGGGGTTTGCGAATACAAAGCGAAGGGGGAACGAACGCGCGAGCGCGTGTCTGTGTTCTTTCAGGCTGCGGTAACCCACTTCTTCGCACATGCCAAGTGCATATGGTCAAGGATGGAGCGTGCGTGTGTTTGCGTACGTGTACAGCACGAGGGAAAAGTTTCTAATGGGATGTAATGGCCTTTGACACACTTTTCAACCCCGTTGATCTGCACTGATTACACGGTCGGCTCCCTCCCTCCCTCGGTGGAGGAAAATAGAGCGCCACACTCACACCAGCGTATGAGGGAAAAGTTTCTAATGGGATGTAATGGCCTTTGACACACTTTTCAACCCCGTTGATCTGCACTGATTACACGGTCGGCTCCCTCCCTCCCTCGGTGGAGGAAAATAGAGCGCCACACTCACACCAGCGTATGCTTCTATGTGTTGGCGAGTAAGGAAGGTTCGTCCTGAATCAACAAGCACATGCGAACTTCGAATCCTGGACATTCGAGCGCTTTCAACGATAACACACTGTCAACATAAATCAGTGCCTACTTTTGTGACGCATACATGGAGCGGGAAAAATCCGCGTTAGATTTCTTGCATTGTTTTCGTAATTTATGCCATCAGTGCCAGTTCCACCAGTTCCGACAGCTGGATGGATGGAATATCAATCGACGCCCTACGCACAAACAGTCGCCCCCTTCGCGAGGGGTTTCAATTTCTACATTTGCCGCCTTATCAGCCCGCTGGCATCGTTTGATTAACATGAAACGGTTCCAGGCAAAAGCCCTCCCCCCCTCCCACGGTGCGACTTGTCCCTGCTAACAATCGCCGATTGCAGATAATTATTTATAAATAACTCATTGAACACGCTGCGTGCACACGCCGGTGCATTATTTTTCCGGCCATGTTTTGCATTCGATTACACATATCGGGTATAAAACGAAGAAAAAAAACAACATCAAAACAAAAATCACCCGTCGATAGCTGTCCCAGGCGTCGTTCCGCGCTCGGCCGCAGCGAGAACGCGAACGCTACCAAACACGCAAAGCCTATTTCGCGTGTTGAAACGCCATTTTACATCCGTCAAACGCTGGGTGGGAGGGAAAGAAAGAGCCTATGTGCATTGTGCAGTGATAAAATCAGCGTCGGTGCAAGAGTGGAACTGAGAATTGAGAATGAATTAGAGAATAAAAAAAAGCGAAACCTTCCCCAAACAACACAGTTTACCAGGCCTGGTCGGGTTCTCCAGGTGGTGGTGCAAAAGTGCGAGTTCCAATGCACACTTGGATCGATTAAAACAATTCACGCCCATCGCATCCAAGCAGGCACCAACACAAGCCAAGTGACAGCAGCAGTGTGTTTTGAAAAACCCGCGACTAAAGAGCGCGATAAGAAAGGCGCGTAATTGATATTCAATAATTAATTTCCCACACCTCACCCTGGCCACTCGACACGGGGAAAGGATGCGTGCGCTATTTGCGCCCATTTAAAGTGTGTGTGTGAGAGTGTGCGATACGCATTTTAACGCCCTCACGCACGGTTCACATTGTTTGTGTGGCCGAGTGCAATCAAACAGACACCCCCACCCACCGGGCGGGTGGTGCATCACGCAGGTGCATCGTGCGTCCCTTAGTGTTCCCGGTTTGTTTGTTGTTGTCCTTACTGCCACCCTTATGCCCTTCTTCGGCTCACACCCCCACCGTAAGGGCTTAATCGAGGAAAACGGATTGAAAATTGATGTAATTATCGTTCGGCTTCGGCTCGCGGCACCCACTCTTTCGATCGAATGCACCCGGACCGTTTTATTAGTGCCGGCAGCCCACGATGGATGGGCTCGGGAGAGAACGCAAGCCGCTCCGTTCGAAAAGCCCACCTTGGCGGCATGCGATTGTGAGATTTCATAATTGCGATAAAACTGTTTTTCCACCGTTTTTCTTCTAATTTCGCGTTTGCTTCTCCCCTCCCCAGTCGGGCGGTATTGAGAAAATGACACAATTGCATGTCGGCCTCCCCGGCGGGAGTTCTCCGGCCGAAGCTTGTTTCAATCAATGGGTAAATAAATAATGATTAATTATAAATAGTCCACCGGGCATTTCATGCGCGGGAGTGGCGCGCCGATAGACGAGCGAGCGCCCACTTTGACCCGGTTTTGCCGGCGTGTCAGTCAGGGCCACTTCCGGCGGGCTGCTTCCGAGCTCCGTCCTAGGAGGCCCTGTCGAAATCGAATCGAATCGATTCCCAGCCGGCCCAGCAGGCTTGCCACCAGGCAAGGGCGCACACGGCTTGCAGACAGGCGTCATTCATGCGCATTTTAATGAGTCTTGCATTTTAGATGCATCCCTTTCATCGCCACCATCCTTCGGTGCGAATCGAGATTGACCGTTCAATTACCCATTCACGCTATCAGCCATAGATAGTTGGGTGATAAACGACGCCGCCCATCTAGAAGCTGTGTCACACGTGTAAACCGCGCCTTTTCAGTGGACATGAAAGGAAAGCAATTTTCCTCCTCTTTAGCCACTATTCACCGGACGGGAGTGGGAAAAACTATTGACTTCCGGCTCTCGATGGCAAACGGATGCTTTTAGAGTTGTTTTTTTTTCGCTGCTGCTTTTATCGCTCCTTTTCGAAGGAGCCGTCTTGAGCCGACGGTTTCTTGCACATAAATTAAACTTCATTGTTCGGTGCTGTCAAAAATGGTGTGTGCCTCGCTATGGCGCATTATCCTTACCGGCCTTTCAAGCTACTTGCGCAAGGATGGAATTTCCTTCCATTCATTTCCTTCCATTTCCTTCCATATTGATTTAATTCGAGTAGTAAATCCCTGTTTCCGGTTTTCGATTCATTCATCCTGACAGGGCCCGTGACAGTTGCACCAAATAACTGTTTCATTTGGGTGCTTCAATTTGTGAAACCTCCCTGGTGATCCCGGTGGTTTGCGCGCTACGGACCGGGCGAAAACCGGTTTCCAGCATGATTCCCTCACGTGAAACATCCTGCCCGGTGTAGTTTTGCCTCGAATTCATCCATTTGCTCGTTATCCTTTTGATTATTTTTCAAATCATCCGAACGAATACTAACGCATTCGAGCCATTCGGTAGGGAAATGAGTAGATTTTTTCATACTAAAGCGCACACACACACCCATACCCGTACCATTCGATACAGTATCGCGCGATTCGCGTCCGCTGTGGCGTGTTTATTGTACGTCCTCTCGCGCTGCTAGGGATGCCACCAGGCGCGGATGGGTGTAAAATAACAGGGCGGAGAAAACTAGTTTCAATTCCCACAGGCGCGGCGCGCGCTTCCGAAGGGGTCCTGGCCCCTTTTTCGGGTGCTGTGTGCTGTTGTGCAGCGCTGATTGTGTTGATAACGAATCCATCTCACTCGCGCCGATGTCGATGGGTCGTGCGCGGTCGTTGGCTTCGATCCGTCGTTCGTCGCCGGTCGGATCGGGATTAATAAAGCATAATCATCTGTCGCTCCCGATGGCCGATGATGATCTCCGTCTCCCGGTGCTAGATGCGAGCTGATAGTGCACAGCGCACAGGAGGCAAACGCATGCACGCCACAGCGGCAAAAACCCCGCGAAGGCGAACGTGAGCGCGAAAAAACAAACGCAAACGGTCGATAATTTATCATCTCTCACATTAGCTCCCCATCGACGGATGGGTGCGCTGGGATGGGATACCACGGTCGGCCAAGCAACACGGTCGCCCCATAAGTCGCTTCACAGCCATATGCTCTACCGAACTGAACCGAACCGATGAAAGCCATTTCCCCATGACCGCATAATCCGGCTACGGCCGAGGCAACGAGGGCCAAGTGCGTGCCAAGTTCTGCAAACGTCCTTTTTATTTAGGCGACTGGCCCTCGGTGGTCGCGTTGAATTGCCTTTTTTGCTGTTGCTGCTGTTGTTGTCTTCTGGTTTCTGTGGCTTTTAGCAATAATCGTACGAGTCTCACACCGAGGAACAGTTTTATTCGATCCCTGATGGTGGTCGTTCGGTACATGATCATAATTTATGGCCCTTCTCCTGCCCTGTTCGACCTATTAGCACCAGGCACATCGGTTGATGGTCGTATTATTTTCTAATAATCGTTCCTATCGAAAGCGAACTGCCACTGCAGATGAAAAGAAGCCATTCCCGGCATAAATTTCGGGTTCCGTGGACTCGCTGCCATTGTTCCCGCTTCCCTGGGTAAATCGGAAAAATGTATTGATGATCATGTTTGCGTCGTAAAAACGTTCTACAGGGGCCCCGTTTCTGTGTCAGGGCACCCTAAAATCCGCCTTTAAATGGTTGGGCTGCTGCTGGGCTAGAGTTGCTCATACTTCCGCCATGGTCAGGACACTTCCAATGAGAGGTGGCTAGAGGGGGCACAAGGAGCAGGGAAGTAAAAGCAAAAGTTTTCCACCCATCCACCCCGGCCCGGCCCGGCATGCACTATAGTTGCTTGAAGGGAATTTCGACGGCGTGCTGCAAAATGAGCTTCCTTACACTCTCACACATACATCCTCCCGCAACACCCGCACCAGAAGCGCCACATATGCGTACGCTGATGCGAAGGCCGGGCTCGAGAGGAGCGGTGTACAAATTAAAGTACTTTTCGTCGGTTCCGTCGCCAAACGGAAAACTTTTCTCCTGCCGCCGGCCGCGCGTCCGCTGCGGAAGAAAATCTCACTTTCGTTCTAATGAAATAATGGCTGATGACAGCGGCTCGAACGGAAGATGACAGACCGGGTGCGTTTGGGAGGTGGAGGTGAAAAAAAACACGCACCGCTCGTATCGTTCCTTCCACAATGAATTTCAATATCGGCGGCTGAAAAGTGATATATCAATCATCATTCCGTGGCGGCGCGTCGGAGTGCTCACTTTTCGGCGAAATACAATAAACGTTTGGGCCGGCGGGTCCTGCGTTTGCCGAAGACCCGACGAGACGCGCGTTGGAGCTCAAGTTCTGGGAATTAATCAACTCCAAACACCGCAACCGATGTGTCGCCGATGTGTTCCGTCGCGTGGATGACTCACGTCGTCGCTCGAACGCTGCCGTTGCCAAGACAACGCGCTGCGCCCCAATGCTACACGGCCGACCTAGATCGGGTACACCGCACACACTCACACACTTGCACACACTGGCACACGGTGTTAATGTTATTATTTTGTATTAAAATCTAATAATATTTAAAGCCACCACCGAAATCGGGTGACAAGCTGTTATTGCTATTCTTGCCAGCCGGCGAACATGCGAGAACAAGCGAGAAGTGTGTACTTTAAACGACGTTGTCGCCCTGCCGGTTGTCGCCTGTTGCCCGATGTTGCGGAACGGCGATCGGTGGGTAAATCGGAAAAATGTATTGATGATCATGTTTGCGTCGTAAAAACGTTCTACAGGGGCCCCGTTTCTGTGTCAGGGCGCATTACAATGGTGCGCTGCTCGCGCCTTCGCTTTCCACGCGTGCTCCCGCACTAACGAGAGTACCCGACCGGCAGGCTTTGTATTAATTGATTTGTTAAGGCCCTACATCCCTTCTCCTGCTTACATGTGTGAATGTGCGCTTTTTCACATTCATAACTTGTCCCGAAAAGGCAGTAAACAACAGAAAAAAAACACGCACCGCTCGTATCGTTCCTTCCACAATGAATTTCAATATCGGCGGCTGAAAAGTGATATATCAATCATCATTCCGTGGCGGCGCGTCGGAGTGCTCACTTTTCGGCGAAATACAATAAACGTTTGGGCCGGCGGGTCCTGCGTTTGCCGAAGACCCGACGAGACGCGCGTTGGAGCTCAAGTTCTGGGAATTAATCAACTCCAAACACCGCAACCGATGTGTCGCCGATGTGTTCCGTCGCGTGGATGACTCACGTCGTCGCTCGAACGCTGCCGTTGCCAAGACAACGCGCTGCGCCCCAATGCTACACGGCCGACCTAGATCGGGTACACCGCACACACTCACACACTTGCACACACTGGCACACGGTGTTAATGTTATTATTTTGTATTAAAATCTAATAATATTTAAAGCCACCACCGAAATCGGGTGACAAGCTGTTATTGCTATTCTTGCCAGCCGGCGAACATGCGAGAACAAGCGAGAAGTGTGTACTTTAAACGACGTTGTCGCCCTGCCGGTTGTCGCCTGTTGCCCGATGTTGCGGAACGGCGATCGGATGGGGTGCGATGGGAGGCACCCCTCGCCCATCTACCGAATACCCTAAAATCCGCCTTTAAATGGTTGGGCTGCTGCTGGGCTAGAGTTGCTCATACTTCCGCCATGGTCAGGACACTTCCAATGAGAGGTGGCTAGAGGGGGCACAAGGAGCAGGGAAGTAAAAGCAAAAGTTTTCCACCCATCCACCCCGGCCCGGCCCGGCATGCACTATAGTTGCTTGAAGGGAATTTCGACGGCGTGCTGCAAAATGAGCTTCCTTACACTCTCACACATACATCCTCCCGCGACACCCGCACCAGAAGCGCCACATATGCGTACGCTGATGCGAAGGCCGGGCTCGAGAGGAGCGGTGTACAAATTAAAGTACTTTTCGTCGGTTCCGTCGCCAAACGGAAAACTTTTCTCCTGCCGCCGGCCGCGCGTCCGCTGCGGAAGAAAATCTCACTTTCGTTCTAATGAAATAATGGCTGATGACAGCGGCTCGAACGGAAGATGACAGACCGGGTGCGTTTGGGAGGTGGAGGTGGAGATGTCATCTCGTTCGTTGCATCGGTGTGCAGGCTCTCTCCTACGTACGCGACGGAGCAGTGCAGCTGTGTCTGTGCACACAGAGCCAGCCGAAAAAGTCACAGTAGGCGAGGTGCATGGCTGCCGCTATGAGATGCGGTTACCGTGTGTGAGCTCATTCCGTGACACAAGGATGAGATGAAAGCGGCTACGAACGGAGCCATCGTTGGGTAAAATGTTGACGAAAACTTTCGGCATTAGTTTACCTACTAAACGATGAGCATGTGTTCGTGCGCCTGGCAGTAGTGACACAGTTGGGCTGCGATACTTGTGGCGCAAAAACGCGTGTGCGTACTTCCCGGGAGGTGGGCATCGTACCGTGGGATGAATTTAAAAGCTGGGCTTCCCCGCTTTAAACGCACGCATTCTCAAATGATGATGATGAACCTGAGCCTAACGCAGGTAAACCATTAAATTTTACGCCGAAAATATTTTGGTCGATCGAAGCAGGCAGCTGGCGGACGGTGAGCGTGTGAGAAGTGAGCAGTGAGACAGCATCATCTCACGCACGTGAGACGGGGAGTAATGATTAGGCGCCGACCGTGTTGGTGATCGAATTAGCTGGCTCCGAACGCACCCGATCGGATCGGAATCAGTAGGAGAGCCTCGACAGATGTGCGGTGACGTCTGCATCTGTCTGCGTGACGTCTCATTATTTTGATGAAGGAATTAATTAATGGGCGATATTTATATATTTGTATGAATTATCGAACCGATCGGATCGGTGAAGCTTCCTGCTCCGGCGGGACAGGTGATTGATACCGATCGGAGGAGCTGGTCGCGCAAAGGTCAACCACACGCACCGGTGCGTCCCGATGAAGCGCGGCGTTCGTTCGTCCGTTGCGTGTCGGCGCGGCTCGCCTGCGAACATGCGGTCGACGCGAGCGCGCGCGCACGCTGCTCATGCTGCGTGATCGTGCGTCACGAGCAGGCGTACGCGGAAAAACCACACCGCCGATTCGATTCGATCGATTTACGGCGCCGTCGCAAGTGTGCGCCTGTGTCTGTGTGTAGTGGTTGTCGCGCCATCATCTGCTTTCAATTTGAAAATTTATTGCTTAATTTCGGTCACCCCGAGTTCCTTGTGCGCTCATAAAGTTGGGACACTTTTCATGCGGCTGCTGCTGCTTCTCTGTGTGTATGTTTTTTTCCTCTCGCATCTTACTTTCTTTCCACTTGTAAATTAGCTGTCGAACGGTGACGATGTCGCTTTCGATGAGAAGAAAATTGAACACAGGGCCTTGAGCGAGACCAGGCGGAAGCGGGAGATTTTCGTTCGCGCCGCGCAAAGAACATAAAATGCTCGTGAAGCCAAGTGAAATATGTATATCGCGCCGCAGAGATGAAGAGGAAAAGAGGCTATTAAACAAAAAAAAAACGGCGCCGATACCGAAGCGAATGTGGTGAGGAATCGTCGTTTTTTTTTCCCCCGTGGCCGCGCATTCGCCACGGAAGACGACGCAAGACGCATCGAATTTTAAAATTGACACTTTTCACACGTTGTCGTCGCATGGCGGACGCAGGTCGTCCTGTGTGTGCACGAAAATCGGTCACAGCCGATTCCGATGTGTTGCGCCACACACTAATAAACCGGCCCCGGCCCCGTCCGCTGCCCGGGAAAAATCGGTCCGAATCAAGAACGGGCCACATTTCGTCGATCGATTTATTAGTGGGTGCTACCCGATTTGACAGTGGGACCGGCCTGGGGGAAGACCGTAAAAATATGGTGTGTGTGTTTTTTCCTCTCGCATCTTACTTTCTTTCCACTTGTAAATTAGCTGTCGAACGGTGACGATGTCGCTTTCGATGAGAAGAAAATTGAACACAGGGCCTTGAGCGAGACCAGGCGGAAGCGGGAGATTTTCGTTCGCGCCGCGCGAAGAACATAAAATGCTCGTGAAGCCAAGTGAAATATGTATATCGCGCCGCAGAGATGAAGAGGAAAAGAGGCTATTAAACAAAAAAAAAACGGCGCCGATACCGAAGCGAATGTGGTGAGGAATCGTCGTTTTTCCCCCGTGGCCGCGCATTCGCCACGGAAGACGACGCAAGACGCATCGAATTTTAAAATTGACACTTTTCACACGTTGTCGTCGCATGGCGGACGCAGGTCGTCCTGTGTGTGCACGAAAATCGGTCACAGCCGATTCCGATGTGTTGCGCCACACACTAATAAACCGGCCCCGGCCCCGTCCGCTGCCCGGGAAAAATCGGTCCGAATCAAGAACGGGCCACATTTCGTCGATCGATTTATTAGTGGGTGCTACCCGATTTGACAGTGGGACCGGCCTGGGGGAAGACCGTAAAAATATAGTTGTCGTTTTGATTTTCCCTCGTCCTACACCTCGGTCGGAACGGCACCGAAGCTGCCAGAAAAAGGGGGACAGACCCTAATGGCACCCGCCGCTTCTGTGGCCGGCTCCGGGGTGCACGGAACACGGATCGTAAAAACGGGAAATTTATATTTATTTCCAATAAATAGTGGGAAACGATATTTATGAGTTTCGGCACTTGCCTCGAACCTCCGACGACGGAGAGGATGGATTTCTAATGTCCCAATTCCCAAGACGCCACCGCGCCCGCTCCTCGCTCGCAGGTTATATTTGGGTTTCGGTGTAATTTTTACATACTATCCTCATCATCGTCATCATATCCACTGTGCGTGGGTGGTTGGGTGGGTGGAATGTTGGAAGTCGATGAGAAACGGGTGCCCGATTGAATTGTGAGTCATGCTTCGGAATCGGTCGAACACGCGATTTGATCGTTGTTTTATGTACTTCTTTTGCTTTATTGGAATTTAATGGACCCATTCCGGTGGAGGCTTTCGGTTTCGGCGATCGAATCGCGGTGGTGTGTTCTTAAGCGCAGAACAGCGCTCACCCGTTTAACCTTCCGCCAATCGGTCATTATGACACCCATGTGTCAAAATTCTCAACGAAAACTTTTCGGGTCAGCGCTGGTCGTAAAACGTCTCCCGGTTTTTTATGCTGATAGCCGCATCTCCTGAAGCACTGCACGGAATGACCTTCACGAGCGCACGTAAGAGATGATTGGTATCAGAAACACATTAACATTTCGTTTTATTTCAACCCCGGAGGCTTAAGTGGGACGCAAGAAATCAATAAAACTGCACTATTCCTCACCAGGGCGAACAAAATAAAACTAAACTAAAAACACCCAAACCAACCGTTCGACCACACAAGACCCCAGCGGTTGGATGCGGGCGGGCAATGAACTTTTACTGATTGTTAATTAAAATTCATTTAGAAAAAAGCGATCCAAAACGCTAAAAGCCCACTTCGGCGAGGCAGCATCATCAGCACAGCGAGTGCAAACTTCGGTCGGTTAATTATCGATAATTCCTCGAGGGGGCTTTACCGAGTGGCCTCATCAGCCCCCCCACCCGGCCAGGAAGGGCGCATTGATCCATATCCCTCCCTGGGTTGTCTGCGTTCCGTTTCGGGCACGGGAATGAAATTCGAGCGATATCGGTAAATTAATCTTTCGATTTTTACGATTTATCGTTACTCTTCCCAACCACACGGCTGCTCGCTGGCTTGCTGATGCCGTTCGATGTCTTTGCGCTGCAGCAGAAACACACACACACACACACACACACACCAGCTCCAGTGGCTCAAAGACATCAAAGAGATTCTTATCGTGAGCAGCCTCTCGGATATGTTTGTTTTAAGGCTTACGGTAAACCGGGTGGATGAAACGGGCGCCCAGGATGTTGATGCACATTTGATCTTTAACATGAGCAGGAGGACAACAATAATGTCGGCCTCACCCGGCAAAGGCGGTCGATATCACGTTTCAATAAACCGATAAACCGGCACCTCTTAAAGCAAATGGAACATCAAATCCTCAGGTTTCAGGGACCCCGGCGGGCAAAACTATGTCGGTGTCGGTGCGAAAATCCATAATCGGGCCCATCAGTGAGCCGCTTTAATCGCTTTTTGGCGAGAGCCTAGTGCCATTAAATACCCAGTTTCAAGGTTGTAGTGTCGAAAAACTGCTGCAAAAGGATTCTACCGAACACGCGACGGCTGTTTGCGTACAGCAAAGGAGGGCCCGGCCAGCTTTAAACAGCCGGAACTTTCCTTTTCGACCGTCGTCGTCGTCGTCGTCGCTACGCTTTGACTCCGTCGTAATAAATTGTTCTTAATTGCTTTGACACGGATTTGCGCATAAATCAATAAGAATTTAATTTAATTTATTATACCCTCCCTCTCACGCGGTTCGCGATCTGATCTGAGTTTTCACCGCTGGTGTGCCTTTTGCGTTACAGCGAACTCCGGAATCGATTTTATCCTTGAACTAATCCTTTCCCGGGCGCGGCACGCGTACGCTAAGACGGGCCGGAAAGCATAAGGATCCATCTTTAAACTGTCACTCGACTTCGGAGCCAGGTTCCATTGTGTTTGTGTGGGACTTGAATCGTACTCCGGTTTATCAGTGACATTTGCGTTCTGTCCTCTCCCCTTTTTTTTGTGCGTACCGTTTGTTAACCCCTTTTGGAGGGGGCACATCGAACCGAATGCGAAGAAAAAAATGGCAAAAACTGTCACCGACAAGATAATTAACAGGGAATTAATGAAATTAATAGGAAAACTTCCCGGCTAATACTCCCCTCTTAAGCCGTGGCGTGCTCCAAGAAACTCGCCACATTTGATCTTTAACATGAGCAGGAGGACAACAATAATGTCGGCCTCACCCGGCAAAGGCGGTCGATATCACGTTTCAATAAACCGATAAACCGGCACCTCTTAAAGCAAATGGAACATCAAATCCTCAGGTTTCAGGGACCCCGGCGGGCAAAACTATGTCGGTGTCGGTGCGAAAATCCATAATCGGGCCCATCAGTGAGCCGCTTTAATCGCTTTTTGGCGAGAGCCTAGTGCCATTAAATGTATTCCCAGGCCCATCGCCGAAAGACACATTTTGCCGACGCGGAAAGCGTCCTGCGTCTGGCCGGATTTTAAAGACCCGCCGTTGGAGTGTTGAAGTCGGGCCGTACCCTTTTCCCTTGCTCCGATAAGCCGAACAGGGAACGGTGCGTCCGTCCGCTTTGCCGGCCAAAGTTTTCCCCGGGTTGGCTTTGAGCATTCTTCATTAATTTCTCATCGGAAGTTCCTTCCGACAGTGACTGCTTAAAGCGATACCTTTTCTCACTCCCTTGCTGTGGATGTGCCCAAGGAACCGAGCACATTAGTTCTTAAAGACACATGAACACACTGCTCGCCGGGCTTCTGAGTGTGTGTGCGTGTGTCCTGTGAGTGCTGGGGAAGAATTTATAGCCCGGCGGGCCCGGCGAAGTGTTTGTGTCCGGAGTCCAGAGAAGAAAGTGAAAGTATTTAGCTGTGATTGTTTTCCCTTCGGCAAAGTAACTTTCGGGGAACCTTGGGTCCATTCATTGGCTGGACTTTGGACGAGAACTTTAAGCGAGGCGGAAGGCTTGTCTTATGTCTCCCGCCCTCACCGGGTCCCTTTCTAAGTGGGAGGTGGGCCATTAGTTCTTTCGTGCGTTCGTGCGTTCAAAAGGTCAGGGTTACTTAAAAGATCATCAACTTGTTCCTCATCCTTGCAAGATGGTGTTGCTGTGGGGGAGCTGGCAGGGCATGGGGGCAGTGTCACTGTCCCCGGCAGGATGTCCGGGAGCAACCGGAGACAAAGAAACTCTGCTACTATAAACTACGGCTCGTTGTCGGCTCTAAATCCCGGCTCGCCCGTCGCCAGGGCAACGCACTACTCACTTCTCAC
>KZ072135.1:37670-52585 GCA_002091845.1 Anopheles cracens
GGCGAAAGATGAGGCACCGGCATCACGACCGGGCGGGAAATCCTCAACCAGGGACGGAGGCCATAAAACCAGGACGAGCAACCGGCCCCGACAAAGACACTGTGTTTAATGGCCAAAAATTTCTCCATTAAAGTTTGAACTTGAAAAACCTCAAGCCGGGTCGAAGGATTCTCCGGCGGGGGCCGCGGCGGGTCCTTTAAGCTTTTCACCGCGCGGTCACACGAACGCCATCGACAGCGGAAAGATCAGCATCAAAGCGTGCGACGACGACGACGCCGGCGGAATGGGAAAAAGTACTCTAAATCAGTCTACAATTTGGCGACTTTCCCCTTGCCGTGGCGTGGTTCTCGAGTGGTTTTTGAGGTCTCGAAGCCGCTTCTGTAAGTGGGTCCGCACCGAAGAAAGTGTGTATCCTCCTGCTCGGCGACCTGCAGGAAGGAAGGGCTCTGTTTTCTTCCATTACTTTAATTTTAAAAACGTTCATTAACGCTCCGTTTTCGGGGCAATAAACCCGGGACCCGGGGATTGCGGTTCGACAGTCTTCTCTTCTCGGAGGCGCGTTTTGGGCCCAGTTTAGGTGTTTCCTATCGCCGAACGCCCCGCGTGCGGTTTGGGTTGGAAAACGCTTCCCGTCCAGTCCGCGAGTTGTGTGAGCGAAACATTTCACGTTAATGAGTTACGCGCCGCCCCCGGCCCCCGGCAGGTGGCGCGAGGACGACGGCGACGAGCGATGGCTGCGGGCAGTTTTCCATCATTTCCACTTTGCGTTCGGTTGCAACCCGAACAACAACAGCTGACTCGCGGCGCCGTTTGTCGCCGGGTTGATGATCTCGCCGGGCTGGGCTGGCCGGGCCGGGATAAGATAGTGATGGGGTTTCAGCGGCGTAAAACACGAGTCGAGGCGCGTGAGACGGCAACACAAACAAAACGCGCTGCTTCTCTCGCTCTTCTCACGCACGGCCTACTACTCTGTTTTGTTACAAATATTCGCGCGCGCGTTGAATATTCCACCGCCGAGCGTAGTAGACTGGGGAGACGCGAACCGAGCGGGGATAACGCCGCGCAAAGCGTAATCGTTTAGTCGCGAAAATGTACCACCATATACCGCCCGCTTCCGCCCCCTGGGCTTTCCATTTCCATTCATCCCTGCCGGCTTCGAAGAGGCAAGGTGGTTGGAAAAACTTTAACTTGAACGCGCCCTGTATCGCGCCAAGCGGCGCTTCAGCTTTAACCGACGACTGTTGGTGCAGAAATGCCATGCTTATCAACATAACCTACCACGCGCTCTCTCACCTACTCTCTCGCTCGTTCATGCACGCTAGTACGCTCGTACGCGTAGCGCAAAAACAATGCGGCGTAAACCGCGTGTTGAACATATTTGAATATCGGTTACGCTGCGAAAACGCCAAACCCTCGTGGATGGCAGGGTGGGCTGGCTGGGTGGTGGTGTATCATAAAATTTCATCACCTTCCTCCGAAATACGCGGAACACGCACACACACACGCCCCGTGGTTGATAGCGGCCAAATACCGGCGGTTCTTCCACCGGTGCATACTGTTCCGTATGCCTCATTTCGACAACGAGGGAGCTTAACACCTTTTGCGGATTCTTTTGCGTTCATTCTTCCGCTGTGACCTTTACGTCCACCACTGTGGCCGTTCCGTTAGCAGTACGGTGTGAGCGTTTCCTTCCTTTCTTCTCTCTTTCCCCGCCGGGGCAGCTGCATCGATGTTTTCGAACGGAATGTTCCGTGGTTGGTTTCATGTTACTCCCCGTTGCAATCAACCAGCATGTTTCGGTTCCCATTTCCTTACCTTACAGCACCGCCGCTGCTGTTTGCGGTGATAAAAAATTGTCGAAACCATTGAACTCTTTCGATGCGATGCCTTTTGGAACGCTCGTTTCTTTTTTTATTTGGTTCCATTTGAACCAGGCTGCGCCCTCAAGACAAGCAGCGTCTCATTTCGTTGATCTTTAATATATGACACCCATTCATTTCCCGGACGCGCCCGCGCTACGTGTGGTGGTGATGGTGGTGATGCGTACATTTTTTATGTTCCAGCTCCAAAAGAAAACCTCCTGGCTCTCAATTTTTACGTACGTTTGTATGTTTTATTTTCACTCCACGCTGTAAGCCGGAGAATCGAAAGGTATTCTTTCGTTTGCACTAAATCGGACGTACTTTATCAGTTTCAAAAGAAAATGGCGCCGTTCTTTCAACCGCCCGTGCCACCGTTCGCTGACCAAAGCTCACCGCCCTTCCACCCAGCCACCCCGTTCACCCCGGGCGATGGATGTGAGGTTTCCCGCGGCCTTCTCCCGACCGCACATCGCCACTTCCTGTCCCTTGTTCCTACCTTCCGAGCGTATGAAAAATTCTCATGAAATGAAAAATTGCTTTTTTGCCTCCCATTCCCTCCAACTCCCAGCGTCCGGTGAGCGCACGGCAGAAGGGAAATAATGCAAAAAGCCAGCAGCTGCATCTGCAGTGGGGATTATCGGACGCGCGGTCCTGTTTATCCGGGGGAATCCGTCCCGAAAGTGTAACACCGCGCGAAAACAACGGTATTTGAGAGGATTTTTGGGGGCTCGCGAATCGGCAGCACATGTTGCGCCCGGCGAACCGGCGCGCATAACGATTTGCGTAAGAGCTCGGTGATGAGCGCACCCGAAAGGAAGAAAATAAAAGTGTCAATCACACAGCTAGCGCGCACAGTGGAGAGGCACCGTAATTGGTGCAGTCGAACGGTTCCTTCCCGCGCCGGAGATCCTACGGATTCGAGGTCAGATGCTGAAGGATGCAGCACATCTTTCCGTCGAACCGAAAATACCGATACTCGAAAGCAGGTCAACGTTGAAAGGAAAGACGGAAAAACTTGACTCCGCTCCGGGCGCCATATGCTCTCATCTGGCTGATCTGGCGCTGCAGGGATCTGCACGCAGGATAACGGATAACCGTCTGCCGAGATGTTGCTACGAGAATGTTCTTAGGGAAGAACAGGCAACAAACAAACCACTCGTGTTCGATGGTGCAGGAGAATCAGAATATGTTCCAATGATTTTTTGGAATAATTTTCTCTTCTCGTGGATTGGTTTGGATGAATCGATTTTAGTTATTTTTGCCTTGGTCCAAGCTAAGTTTAATGGGTTTAAATTGTTATAGTAGCTCACTGGCAAGGTTCACTGCATGGCACACAATGCTTCAAATGGCATTTTAATATAGAATGTAGCTCATGAGCTGTACAAAGAAGCTCACCCATCACTTCAGATTCTCTCTACCAGCTGGTGAGCACCTTTACCACGAAAGAAAGCACCACAAAGCCTTCCCCGTTCAGCCGCCACTTGTTTGTGTGCCGATAATTGACCCTAATTTCGCCGCCTAACGAGCGGGAAGCGATGTGTTCAATCGGAAATGTGGAGGAAATTCAATTTAAACATCAACCATCAACCACACTGACGATCGTCGCCGGGCCGGGCGCGTTTGCGGCTCGATTAAACAATTCCTCACCGTATCAATTCAATAAATCCAATCAAAGCTAATTGAAGACGGGGCTGGTGCGCTTTGGCGTCGATTCGATCGAGCGACCGCCGGCGTTGACCGGATGGGAGCTGATCGGGCAATTGGTGTGGGAAAAATCCGGCGTTTTCTTTCCATTTATAAACACACTCCAACTGTAAGGATTGAAAATCGAACCAATGGCTCAGAGTCAACATGAGTGTTTTTATTTTTTAAACCGTGATCCACTCCCAAATTAAATCCATATGGTTTCGTCACACCCTTCCGAAGTCCCGAGGCATGTGTCACGCCGGGGCAGCTGCATCGATGTTTTCGAACGGAATGTTCCGTGGTTGGTTTCATGTTACTCCCCGTTGCAATCAACCAGCATGTTTCGGTTCCCATTTCCTTACCTTACAGCACCGCCGCTGCTGTTTGCGGTGATAAAAAATTGTCGAAACCATTGAACTCTTTCGATGGGACGCCTTTTGGAACGCTCGTTTCTTTTTTTTATTTGGTTCCATTTGAACCAGGCTGCGCCCTCAAGACAAGCAGCGTCTCATTTCGTTGATCTTTAATATATGACACCCATTCATTTCCCGGACGCGCCCGCGCTACGTGTGGTGGTGATGGTGGTGATGCGTACATTTTTTATGTTCCAGCTCCAAAAGAAAACCTCCTGGCTCTCAATTTTTACGTACGTTTGTATGTTTTATTTTCACTCCACGCTGTAAGCCGGAGAATCGAAAGGTATTCTTTCGTTTGCACTAAATCGGACGTACTTTATCAGTTTCAAAAGAAAATGGCGCCGTTCTTTCAACCGCCCGTGCCACCGGTCGCTGACCAAAGCTCACCGCCCTTCCACCCAGCCACCCCGTTCACCCCGGGCGATGGATGTGAGGTTTCCCGCGGCCTTCTCCCGACCGCACATCGCCACTTCCTGTCCCTTGTTCCTACCTTCCGAGCGTATGAAAAATTCTCATGAAATGAAAAATTGCTTTTTTGCCTCCCATTCCCTCCAACTCCCAGCGTCCGGTGAGCGCACGGCAGAAGGGAAATAATGCAAAAAGCCCTCGATTTCTTATACCGCCACCTCCAGGAACGCTCGTCGTCGTCGTCATCACTCGAACGGTTGCCATTTTCTCGTCGATGATAAAAATCTTTCATTTTTCTATAACGAATGGACGGAACCGGGCAGAAGAAGACGAAGCAGAAGAACAGCGAATTGAACCTTCTCTCCCCTGCCGCACTGCACGGTGCCTTTCTTCCCGTCACCTCCCGGACCAAAATGGGGAGAGAAAAGGCCATCGGGCATTGGGGTTTTTTTTTTGTGAGGAAGAAAGGAAGCGAACACCCCAGCCACAGCATGGTCTCGCTCTCGCTCGTTTCGCTCTGGCTCGCTCTCGCGCGCTTTTCCCATACCATTCCACGCGCGGTAACCAAGCAACGCGCGGACAAAAAAAGGTGACTTCGCGCGTTGCTTCTACATACGCCCCGTGCGTCTCGGGCGCGATGCGCGTTGGTGGTGTGTGCGGAAAAGTTTCATTTTCTTTTTCTGCGCCGCAGCTTTTTTCCAGCTCTGCCCCAGGATTTCTTTCTTTGGCTACCACCCGATGGACCCTCACATACACACACACGCTTCCATATAGCACATAATTCCCCCCTCACACTCACACACACACGCGGCGCCTCGGCGGTGGATGATAACGAACGGTTCGAAGTGATCGCAAAAGCCCCTACGACGACGACACACACACGAAGAACCGAAGCTTCCAATATTTTGCTTATATGCGCTTTTCCGAACCCGAACCCGACTGAACGCGCGCGAACCCGCCTTCTGGTGGTGTGTCGGTTGTGTCGGGCGTCGAAGCGGAAAACATCGGAGCGCGCGGCCAGCGCCAAAAAAAAGAGAAGAAGGAGAGAAGAAAAAAAAAACAGCCGCGCAAAGAAACAGGCGGAAAATCGCGCTAAAAGGATGCGCTTTTGCAGAAGGACGCGCCTCGGATGCGAGCTCGGGCGAAAAGTTTTTATCCCCCGCGCGCAAGATCACAAAACGCGCGGAATGGATGGATGGTTAGGTTCCGAGGAGTATTTCGATCGTTAGCAGCAGCAGCAGCAGCACGGGCATCAAAAAGATATTAAAATGCTCCATACCCGCTTCCTTGCGAGACCCGAGAGGAGAACAAGAAGCGGGTAGGAAAGCGGACCGGAAAGCGGTGGAAAAGTCGAACGGTTCACTCGAGGAAGGTGTTTTCCATTTAAAGAGTTTCTGCTTGTTCCGCACACGCGGGCATGCGGAAAGTGGCAGCAATGATCAAAGTTTTTCGCCGTTAAGGCAGAAAAGCCATTTTATTTGAAGTGCATGAAAGCGAGAAACAGCGGGCGCTTCGTTTTCGTTCCGTGTTCCGTGCTTTCTTCCTTCTCCTGCTCCTCCACCAGCATGCTTGCAACAGTTTCAGCTGCAGCGACTCTCCAGGCTCTCCAAGGATTTGCGCTTTTCCCGGATGCGATGAGAAGCGAGAAATGCAGCCATTAGAGGGCTGAAAAAATCCGCCCGTTGATCGAAAGAAACATAAAAGCTCCACCAGTGTGTGAGTGCAGTGTGCAGTGGGAGAGCTTCCTGTGTGTGTAGAGCTTCCTCGTTCGCGTGCGATACACGACGGTACGGAAAATATAAAAGAATCCCTTCCGGGTGTGTATGTGTGCTTCGCACATATGTGCGAGAGGAACAGGGAGAGAGCGAGAGCGAGTGAGCGAGCGAGCAGCAGAAAGCCCTCTCGAAGGAAGCTTGCGAATCATCTTTTCCCTTCGAACGAAGCTAAATCAATATAAAAGTGTATGATTTCGATCTCCCGTGTCCCTCGCTTGCCCCAGCCACAGCATGGTCTCGCTCTCGCTCGTTTCTCAGCGCGGGTGCAGAAAAAAGTTGAAGGTGTACATAAGGAAAGCAAAAATGGAAATCTATTGATGGAGGTGACGGTGAGGGGGCGAGATTAGAACGGAAGGGAATGGAATAAAAAGAAATCAATGAGGGTGGAGCCACTGTCGTCTTATCAGCACGACGTATCGTGGAACCAGACGTATAAATTTTATTTCATCGTACCATCGGGTCCCTTCTCTTCGTTGTCATCGTCGAAGTTGGCGTTGCCGTTGTCATCCTGCGTGGTGGTGGTGTTTGTGTGTGTGCGAATTGCGGATTGAAGCGACGGAGCATCGGTTCGGTGGATGGAAAATGCTTAAATTTCATCAGAAAGCGTTTCGACGGGAAAGAAGAAAAAAAGCGTCCCGTCTGCAGCAATCGAATGGGGCGTTTTTTCGATTTTCCCCAGCACCCGAAACCACTCGCAAGCAACACCACGTCGACGTGCAATCTTCACCAATCGTTATCGTCCGTGCGCTACATGTGCCCGGAGGTTCGATTATTTGACGTACGAGGCGCAAGTAAATAAAAGCGCTCCCGCTACCCACTGATAAAATGGCATCGAGAGGACCGAGAAAAAAAAAAACAGAAAACCCCAACGACACACGACGGTACGGAAAATATAAAAGAATCCCTTCCGGGTGTGTATGTGTGCTTCGCACATATGTGCGAGAGGAACAGGGAGAGTGGGGTGCGTCATTTCTTTTTTACCGCCCTCTTCGATGATGTTCTTTCCATCCATCGTTTGGTTTCGGAGTAGTTGGGTTCCACCGCTTGCTACGATTGCCCTTTCCCATACTCGAAGGAGGATGATTTTTTGTCCTCTGCTCCGCTGCCGCTTTATGTATCCCAGGAGCAAATTTCTATCCCTCACCAATTTTGCAACCATTCGCTTTCGGTATATATCGCTCGACCCGTAAGGCAAGAAAAAAAGCCAGGCACAGTTTGGCACGGAGAAAAAAGCTTCCGCCCGATAGATGGATCACTTGGTATTCCATCCATCCATTCCGTCCGTGTGCGTATGTGCCCCGGGAAGGACGACACGGCTCGAAATGATATAAGAAGCAGAGCGAGCGCGCGCGCGAGAGAGAGAAAGAGAGAGAAAAGGCCATCCGACCAGCGACACGATGGTATTGGAAACTTTCTATCATCAAGTATCGGTTATATCTCGATCCGAAAAAAGCCCTCGTTATGTAAGACACACTTCCTTTTTTTCAAACCAGGGAGCTCCCCATGTTCCAGAATTCCAGCTCACGCTCGCGCGGCCTTCTCCCGACCGCACATCGCCACTTCCTGTCCCTTGTTCCTACCTTCCGAGCGTATGAAAAATTCTCATGAAATGAAAAATTGCTTTTTTGCCTCCCATTCCCTCCAACTCCCAGCGTCCGGTGAGCGCACGGCAGAAGGGAAATAATGCAAAAAGCCCTCGATTTCTTATACCGCCACCTCCAGGAACGCTCGTCGTCGTCGTCATCACTCGAACGGTTGCCATTTTCTCGTCGATGATAAAAATCTTTCATTTTTCTATAACGAATGGACGGAACCGGGCAGAAGAAGACGAAGCAGAAGAACAGCGAATTGAACCTTCTCTCCCCTGCCGCACTGCACGGTGCCTTTCTTCCCGTCACCTCCCGGACCAAAATGGGGAGAGAAAAGGCCATCGGGCATTGGGGTTTTTTTTTGTGAGGAAGAAAGGAAGCGAACAGCGAACAAAAAAAAACCTTCTCTGGTAACGATTTTCCCTCTCTTTCCGATGGATCTCCCCGAACAAGTCTTAGACACACCCTTACACCGCTGGTGAGCACCTTTACCACGAAAGAAAGCACCACAAAGCCTTCCCCGTTCAGCCGCCACTTGTTTGTGTGCCGATAATTGACCCTAATTTCGCCGCCTAACGAGCGGGAAGCGATGTGTTCAATCGGAAATGTGGAGGAAATTCAATTTAAACATCAACCATCAACCACACTGACGATCGTCGCCGGGCCGGGCGCGTTTGCGGCTCGATTAAACAATTCCTCACCGTATCAATTCAATAAATCCAATCAAAGCTAATTGAAGACGGGGCTGGTGCGCTTTGGCGTCGATTCGATCGAGCGACCGCCGGCGTTGACCGGATGGGAGCTGATCGGGCAATTGGTGTGGGAAAAATCCGGCGTTTTCTTTCCATTTATAAACACACTCCAACTGTAAGG
Organism: Anopheles cracens; assembly: GCA_002091845.1. Classification (NCBI taxonomy): domain Eukaryota; kingdom Metazoa; phylum Arthropoda; class Insecta; order Diptera; family Culicidae; genus Anopheles; species Anopheles cracens. Next base: position 46,280 of record KZ072135.1, read on the forward strand.
ATTGAAAATCGAACCAATGGCTCAGAGTCAACATGAGTGTTTTTATTTTTTAAACCGTGATCCACTCCCAAATTAAATCCATATGGTTTCGTCACACCCTTCCGAAGTCCCGAGGCATGTGTCACGCCGGGGCAGCTGCATCGATGTTTTCGAACGGAATGTTCCGTGGTTGGTTTCATGTTACTCCCCGTTGCAATCAACCAGCATGTTTCGGTTCCCATTTCCTTACCTTACAGCACCGCCGCTGCTGTTTGCGGTGATAAAAAATTGTCGAAACCATTGAACTCTTTCGATGCGATGCCTTTTGGAACGCTCGTTTCTTTTTTTATTTGGTTCCATTTGAACCAGGCTGCGCCCTCAAGACAAGCAGCGTCTCATTTCGTTGATCTTTAATATATGACACCCATTCATTTCCCGGACGCGCCCGCGCTACGTGTGGTGGTGATGGTGGCGCGTACATTTTTTATGTTCCAGCTCCAAAAGAAAACCTCCTGGCTCTCAATTTTTACGTACGTTTGTATGTTTTATTTTCACTTCCAATGATTTTTTGGAATAATTTTCTCTTCTCGTGGATTGGTTTGGATGAATCGATTTTAGTTATTTTTGCCTTGGTCCCAGCTAAGTTTAATGGGTTTAAATTGTTATAGTAGCTCACTAGCAAGGTTCACTGCATGGCACACAATGCTTCAAATGGCATTTTAATATAGAATTTAGCTCATGAGCTGTACAAAGAAGCTCACCCATCACTTCAGAATCTCTCTACCAGCTGGTGAGCACCTTTACCACGAAAGAAAGCACCACAAAGCCTTCCCCGTTCAGCCGCCACTTGTTTGTGTGCCGATAATTGACCCTAATTTCGCCGCCTAACGAGCGGGAAGTGATGTGTTCAATCGGAAATGTGGAGGAAATTCAATTTAAACATCAACCATCAACCGCACTGACGATCGTCGCCGGGCCGGGCGCGTTTGCGGCTCGATTAAACAATTCCTCACCGTATCAATTCAATAAATCCAATCAAAGCTAATTGAAGACGGGGCTGGTGCGCTTTGGCGTGGATTCGATCGAGCGACCGCCGGCGTTGACCGGATGGAAGCTGATCGGGCAATTGGTGTGGGAAAAATCCGGCGTTTTCATTCCATTTATAAACACACTCCAACTGTAAGGATTGAAAATCGAACCAATGGCTCAGAGTCAACATGAGTGTTTTTATTTTTTAAACCGTGATCCACTCCCAAATTAAATCCATATGGTTTCGTCACACCCTTCCGAAGTCCCGAGGCATGTGTCACGCCGGGGCAGCTGCATCGATGTTTTCGAACGGAATGTTCCGTGGTTGGTTTCATGTTACTCCCCGTTGCAATCAACCAGCATGTTTCGGTTCCCATTTCCTTACCTTATAGCTCCGCCGCTGCTGTTTGCGGTGATAAAAAATTGTCGAAACCATTGAACTCTTTCGATGCGATGCCTTTTGGAACGCTCGTTTCTTTTTTTATTTGGTTCCATTTGAACCAGGCTGCGCCCTCAAGACAAGCAGCGTCTCATTTCGTTGATCTTTAATATATGACACCCATTCATTTCCCGGACGCGCCCGCGCTACGTGTGGTGGTGATGGTGGCGCGTACATTTTTTATGTTCCAGCTCCAAAAGAAAACCTCCTGGCTCTCAATTTTTACGTACGTTTGTATGTTTTATTTTCACTCCACGCTGTAAGCCGGAGAATCGAAAGGTATTCTTTCGTTTGCACTAAATCGGACGTACTTTATCAGTTTCAAAAGAAAATGGCGCCGTTCTTTCAACCGCCCGTGCCACCGTTCGCTGACCAAAGCTCACCGCCCTTCCACCCAGCCACCCCGTTCACCCCGGGCGATGGATGTGAGGTTTCCTGCGGCCTTCTCCCGACCGCACATCGCCACTTCCTGTCCCTTGTTCCTACCTTCCGAGCGTATGAAAAATTCTCATGAAATGAAAAATTGCTTTTTTGCCTCCCATTCCCTCCAACTCCCAGCGTCCGGTGAGCGCACGGCAGAAGGGAAATAATGCAAAAAGCCCTCGATTTCTTATACCGCCACCTCCAGGAACGCTCGTCGTCGTCGTCATCACTCGAACGGTTGCCATTTTCTCGTCGATGATAAAAATCTTTCATTTTTCTATAACGAATGGACGGAACCGGGCAGAAGAAGACGAAGCAGAAGAACAGCGAATTGAACCTTCTCTCCCCTGCCGCACTGCACGGTGCCTTTCTTCCCGTCACCTCCCGGACCAAAATGGGGAGAGAAAAGGCCATCGGGCATTGGGGTTTTTTTTTGTGAGGAAGAAAGGAAGCGAACAGCGAACAAAAAAAAACCTTCTCTGGTAACGATTTTCCCTCTCTTTCCGATGGATCTCCCCGAACAAGTCTTAGTCAGATACACACACACTCTCTCTCTCGTACATTCCCTCAATCACTCTCCAACAATTGAAGAAATATAATTCGGAAAATATCGTCTATCTATATGCAAGAGGCAGCAGCAGCAGCGCTTTTCTATCGCGACTTCTTCTCCGGGAAAAACCGGGTGCGAACGCTGCATCCATGGAGGCGCTGGAGTACTGGAAGTGCATGGAACGTTTTTTTTATTTCCATCTTCATCTCTCTCACTCTCTCGGGATGATTTTGCTTCTCACTCTCGCGGTCGTCTCGGTGGCTACAGTCGGCATGGAATCGTTCCGTTCCGGTGGAAGTTTATAAACATTTTCCATTTCCACTGTCGATGGACGGTCGTGGCGCGGGCGAGCGGTTAGAGGGTCGGTTCGAAAGCGGTGTGAGTGCTTTTTATCAAACGGGATTCCGCCCGTTCCTGTCCCGCCTTCCACTGCCACGGGCGTAGTAGTTCGGAAAATTCCAACGAAAAAAAAACCTACTTCGCGATAAGAGGCGCTGGCAGGCGGCGTGGCAAGGGTGGCCAGCCGTTTTGGTCCCATAAACTATTAATTTACTCACGGCGTTCGCTGAGAGACGCCACGCCATGGTGATTGAATTTTCGATTAGTCATCGAGGCCCTGCTAACGTTCGCCATTTTTGTTTGCGAGACTTTATTTCCACCCACAGATAAGGGTATGTACCCAGCCAGGCGCGTGTGAGTGTGAGCTTTAAGGTTTATCGAGCGACGGCAATACGCAAGGACCAGGACCATTTCCATTTCCACCAGCCCGGGCGTTTTTTTTGCTCTTCTCTTCTTGCGTTCACTTCACTCATCCTCCGCTGTGCATCGATTGGTCCTCGATCCGAACGGTGTTATTTACACACCGAAACCGAATCGGCATCTTTGCGCACTCGAGAACTGCATTCCATCTCTGTTCCCGGTGCGCCTTTGTGCGCTCTCGCTTGCTCGCGCGTTATCAATTCCGAGGCTATCGGTTTCCCCCCCAAATTGCAAACGACGACGACGACGACGGACTCCCGGAACCGAAAAACCACCGGACCGGCTCTTCTCTTGGGGGACGTTAGTAATTTGTTAGCAACTGTTGTGTGTGTGTGTATGTATGGGTGTGTGTGTGTGCTGGGGGCGGCCAGTGTGCATGGTCTTTAATACTTCTCGTCTTCTCAGCCCGAAACGTTTGTTTTCCATATATTGTGTTTTTTTGTTGCGTTCTGTTTCGTTTCGACCTCCTCCAGATGGCGAGTTCAAGCCGTGGCCGAACTGAAAGAGCGAAAAATTAGTGGTCCCAACACTAATTAAACGGTCGGTCTGTGTGCGCCTGCCGCACCACCTCGCACCACGCCGCCGCGTATGCCCTAGCCGTGAATGTGGGAAGCCGTGAGTTAATTTTATGCGGTTGTTCAATTTTATGACCTCTCGCGGGCGGTCACACACACATACACACACTCTTTCGTATTATTGCATTCGCTCCATCGTAGTATGTCACGGCTGTTACCAGCCATCGATGCCGGTGACGGGCGCGGCGTGGTGGTGGGGGGAGGGAGAGGTCGATGTCACCTTCACCCCCACTGGAAGTCTGTTTTTTTCACTTTTTTACGCTATTGTATTGAAGCGCTTTTATTTATGCTGCTGCGATTCGCATCGACATCGACGAATCCGAATGTGCGCGCCCCGTTATACATGCATATGTACATAATAAATCGATACCGTTCGGTTTTGTGTGCTTTTTTTATTCCCCACTGTGTGAATGTGTGTGTCGATGCTCGCTCGCTCGCGATTCGCTCTCCTTCGGTTCGGTTCGGTCATCGCGCAAAGGCGGAGCAGTATCGTTTATTGGTAACGCCTCTAACTTCGATATTGGACCATTACGGAGTGTTTTTTTTCTCTTGCCGTTGGTTTTGTGTGGCCCCCCCCGTACTTCCGTTCCAGGCGGGATTCGTGCACTTGCCTTTTTTGTCGCTCTCGTCGATTTTTATATGCTTTTCTGGATTGCAACCGTGCGCACGGTGGTTTCGCTCTCGGCTCCACGGTGTGCTATCGAACTTGTCGTCAGCTTCCGGTGCTTCGTGCGCGCCACCCACCTCCTTCAAACCCCGCCAAACCTCAAAAGCTCTCCGGGGAGTCTCGGCAGGGAAAGCATGCGAGTGAACTTTAACATGCAATATGAAAGGAATTTAATTTATGTTTCAGCTATTTCTGCCGCTGCTGCTGCTGGTACTGGTGGCTGGAAAGCCCGGGAGATTGTTCTAATGGGGGAGGGACCCTTGCGAGGAACTTTGCCCGCCTTTCGCCCGGCTCGCACACACCCGTACCGCCTGTGTACACAGCCCGTGCGGACGAAGCGGAAGAGATAAGAGCACACACAAAAAAGTCGAAAATATCGGAAAACATGCACTTCCTTCTGGCTGCTGCTGTTCATCCGCCACGAAACGTTTGGGGCGCACCTTCTCAAGAGCCTTGCGAGTGTGTGCGTGCGAAAGCTCTCCTCTCCGCGGGCGGTCGGTGTGGCAAAGAACGAGATGAAATAAATAAGGGCCAGGCGCGCGCGGTGGCAAAAAATCCCATCCCGATAGTAGTTCGATTCTTCGATACTTTCTTTATCGTTGCGCACGTCGCGTGCGCACGTCCTTCTCGTGTCTCGCGCGCGCTTGTGTGTGTGTGGGGGGTGGGTTGGCGACGGTGGCCACCGACGACGGTCCCGCGCGCGCTGCCCATGTACGGGGTTATTTTCTCATATGCAACCGACGAGGCCGCCCCAACGCGGCAAGATAACGGAAACATGCGTTTTCCGTCGTGAGAGCAAACGCTCGCACTCTCTCGATGGTAGTACATCACAGTTTTGTGGCTTGCTAGAAGGCGAAATATTGGAAATGAATGTGTTTTAGTGAGTTGAAACTGTACACCAACTTATCTACTTTTTTCTTCTTTTCTTGCAGGTATGACCGATACAGAAATTATTCTCTCAACAAAGCAGATTGGGTAAGCAAGATAAAAGCATCAACACAACGTTTCCATACCGCATGTCAATCCGTATAAATACGGCGACCGTGATTCATGTGGGGACTCAAATCAGACATCAAATTGTCTGGAAACCGGAAGGCAAACCCCGGCAGAAAGGAGTTTTATTTCGCTCTTCAAGTATGGTTCGCTCCACAAAATAGCGAACAGCGTCGTCACTATCACAGGCAGCATGGCAAAAAATATGTTTATGCTTCTTCTGCAACCGCTTCTTTGGGGGCTTGAAGTAAGGGGGAGCTCGCGAATAAAATCGCAACCCATCTTGTACCGAAACTTCTCGGGATTTTGGGGAGCGAGATATCAAACCACGCTACTGCCGTCGTCCGACGATGATGACGATTGCGAGACACCAGGCATCGTCCGTCAAAATTAGTAGCGACTTGTGGCAACGGGGGAAACCACTGGAGAAGATGGCAACGGCTTGGCTCTCGTCTCGCCGGCCCGTCGTCGTCAACGGGGTTGACTGAGGTTACTCTTGAACTTCAACTTTGCATCCACAAGATGCCACGTCATTTATGCTGCGCGGTGGAAGCATAAAAGAGCGAGCGAGAGAGCGAGAGAGATGCTGGTGTCAGTGATGTATAAATTATAATTATGCATAAAAACCGCACGCGATGCGATGGGAACACAGATCAGGATCGGGCAGGTCAAGCAGGGTGAAAGCAACAGAAGCAGCATTAAGCGTCACGAGACACGGGACGGGTACCTCCCACCTTCCCCTTCTGGCCCCCTGGAGGAGACGGGGCGCGACAAAAATCGCCCCGATGAGCGACATCCAGCGTGAGCGGAACGAGGCAAGGATTGTGTCTGGCAAGCGAGCCGCGTGTAGCTGAAGAACGAGATATTGTTGTCTGGATTCTTCGGATCCAGG
>KZ072135.1:116149-130589 GCA_002091845.1 Anopheles cracens
CTTGGTACGGTCGTCGTGCGAAACATCACTCAAACTACGGGCTTAGTTTTGTGCGGAAGAGTATCAAAAATTGGTCGTTCATCTGAATCCGAGAGCAACCCGACACACCATTTCCTGAAGGGGTGATCAACCCCACCCTTCCCGTGCTTTATCCATTTTAAACACACAACTCGCACTACCAGTGGTTATAGTTTTGCACCTTCTCCACGCTCCCACAAATACCACCAAAACGCAGAGTGGGAGGAATATTTTTAATCAAAATTCCTAAAAATTTGTATTCCAAAAATCAACCACTCGCAATCCATCCCATCTGTCCTCCTCCGTCTCCGTGCCACTTGTCAAAAATCATTTCAACCACCCTCAGCGCCTACTCCGCTGCGGATATAATACGAACGGAGAACAAAACGGTGAGTAGGAGGGTGTGCGAGCCCGAAAGAAAGTGCATCCTAGAAGGCGACGAGCCGGTTGCGTTGCGAAGGAATGGGGTATTGATTTTTTCGAGGCGCAAAATGCGAGAGGGTGGAGTGGGTCCTGGCAGGACAGGGCAGGACAGACTGCGGCTAAAGTCGTCCCAGGGCCCAGGACCGTGGTCGTGGTGACACTTTCAGCGGGACGGAACGGGTCCGGCAGCGGACATTTCCGGGTTCATCTTCGCTTTTTTGGTATTTATTTTATTATTAAATATTATAAATCACTAGCATCGCACTACTCCTTCCTGTCGGCTAGCAGCTAGCTGTCTGTCGCCGGCGACCCTTCCGTCAGGCCGGGATCGGATGAAACTTTCCGATGAAGGACAATTTTGACGGCGGCATTCAAATGCTGAATGGGGCTGATGGTCGGAGAAGATCATTCAGTCATTCATTCGGTCGACAGCGGCCGCGCTACTCCTCCGTAGCCCTTTCCGGGCTTGACTGTGAGCGGAATAATATTTATGTGAAATGATAAATTGAACCAACTCTTCGACTTTCCCGGAACGTGGGGAAGAGGCTAAAACGCTGGAAGCAGCAGCAGCTCCGATTGTCTATCGCCTTTTTCAGGCACCATTCCTGACGGTCAACGGCAAGAATTGTACACCCAAATGGTCATCGGAATGAGCTTGCTGGGGGAGGTGGATACAGCAGCGTGCAGGGAGTCTTTTCCTTCCCCCAGTTGATTTAAATATTAAATGAACTATTTTATGAACTATCTTCCTTTCCACTCACCCAACTGGAGGGTGAGCGTCCTTTCCGAGCGTATTTGAGGAGAGATGGACAGTTCGGGAACCATCCTCGCCCAACGGTAGCAAATCCATCCGGCGTCTCAATCTTATCGAATTAGGAAATCAATTTCTCGCCCACTGCAAGTCACCCTGCTCCACCGCCCAATGGGCCGTGACCGGATTTTCGCACGGTCCGTTAGGTATTTAGTCGCCTTAAATTTGAATATTAATTGAAAAGTGATAAAGCCAGCCCGCCGCCATCGATTGGGCCACACGGGCCATCCCTGCAGGCTCGTCGTCGGGACGCTCCCTCCAGGTTCTTGTTGCTGCTGCTGCTTTTTTGTTTTGCACTCTCGCAGTCTTCGTCCTCTTAAAGACAGGTTCCTTCGTCTCTCTATAAATCCATTACGAGAATGCATTTCGATAATGAGTCCTTTTCGAATCGAGGTTTCGTGGGTTTTCCACCCTTGTCGAGTCCTTTTTTGCTCGCGTCTCTCGCGTCCTCGCGTTTCGACACAAATGAACCGCAACGCCGAACCGAAGACCACTGAAGGCAGCCGGTGCCATCCATTAAGGGATGGATCCGTGCTTGCGAAAGGATGCTAGCACACAACGCCAGCCGTGCAAGTGTGAGGGGGCAATTTTTCACCGATTCTTGATATGACACAATGACGGATCTTGGCGATATTATCGTGCTCTCCGCACGCTGCGCCCTACCGATTCCCCGCAGGCAGTCTCACACACACACACACTCGTACGAACCTGGGCCGATTCCTTTCATCCTTTTTGTGATGCCTCCCCACCCACGCCGGGCGCTGCGTCTGTTGTTTATCACACTGTTCGGCCGGCGCTCTATGACAACGCCCGCCGAGGACGGATGCTCATGCGTGTTCTAAAACGCGCATAAATTTATGTTTTATAATGTTACCCATCGCATTAATTCAATTGCCTGCTCCACCTGCACCCACGAGCGAGGAGCCGGCTCGGACTCGGACGGTGGGACGCTTAAGTAGTCGATTTCCTTATGCCGTCCACTTTCGCGGTTCGGTTTCCGTCTCCGGCAATCCCGCAATCGGATTCGCTTCCTCCCTCGAATTTCAATGATCTGCTTGAGTGAATTTTTAAATCATCCTCTCGCTTTTGCATCTCCCCGGTCTCGGAAGACGCCTTGCGATCGGGGTCTCTTCTTGAGGGTTCGTCTCGAAGTTCGAAGCTTTCCAGGACATCAGACAGATCTAGGCTGCGTCCAATTTCACCAGATAATGATTATTGGATTAGAGATTATTATCGAGAACAGGACACGCGCACACACACACACCAACACTCCACACAGGCCCATTCCGTGGCAGTTAATTCCAGGTTTTCGGCCGAAACGAGATCTGTTCCGATTAACTGGACTCCCGGCTTGCCGGGCGCCCACTTGCAGCCCATTTTCCTGGTTCCTAATTAAATTCAGCCAATCGATTCAGCCGACCAGCTGAACCGTCTTTATGGTCGGGCGGAAAAATAAAACAAAGGAAGAGCATAAATATGACCACTTCTCGCCCGCAACCGCATCGCACCAGCGCAAGTCCTGGTCCAAGTCCGATGGATAAATTCACTCACACACACACCACCACCTCTCTCCCTCTCTCCTTGTTGTGTGTCGCGCTCGGTGAAACGCCAACGCATGGAAAGGAAAAGCATAAATTCCAGTACCGAATCCTCCGAAATCCATAGCCAGAGCGAATCAAACGGACCGTAACGGGGCCCACCACCACCACCCGAACCAAACGTCCTTGGAAGAATCAACGATTTTTGGGTTCTGATTTTTAGTTGATTTTCCCACCCGAACTCCTCGTCCCCGTGCGGGCCGGGGAAAACTAAAAATTGAAATCCTGCAAAATATTATTTTAAAATATCTTTACCCCGGCATACGTTCCACTAAGTCCCCGTTAAGCCTGCCTACCCTAGGTCGCAGTCGCCGTTCGGTTGCTCGGCCGAGGGGGTTGGGTTATTTATAGTGGCCGTTCGTACCACCTCCTCCGAGGACGAAACGGTCCTCTTGCGCGTTTACGCTCAGGAAGGATGGGGTGGCTTGGCACGGGCAGATACAGTGGAGATAAGGTTAGGATTAGTTGCAGCGCACTCACACACCGTCAGTTGTTGGTAACTTTTTCGTCCTGCTTCCGGTCTGTTGTGTCCGGCATGTCTTTTCCGGGGTGGTGAAGTCTGCTCGACCGAATTTTCCTGCACGCCCCGGCCGTTTGGCACGATTGCGATTGGTTAAAAATTGTTTCTGACTTTTAAATGAATTATCGTCGAACAACGATTTGCCTAAGAGGGAGAGATAGAGAGAGGTGGAGAGAGGGAAGGAAGCTCCCTAAAACAACCCATCCTGGGTTCCGGGGATCCATACCGGGTGGGAAAGTTTTCGTGTTTTATTTAAATCAGATAAAATCCACCACGATAGTTGCGCCGTGATAAAAGATTCCAGCAGTTCCAGCGTGCGGATGCTCATTTGCTTCACAATTTTCCAAATTATGATTTATGAGAAGGCCCCGTGCGATGGAAAACCCTAAACAAACTAATGTTGTTCCTTTTGTCCGTCTCTCTCTCTCGCTCTCTTCCGCAGGTACGTAACAAAGCAGGCGACCATTTTGCGACGATGCCCGCCGAATCACCTCACGACAGCGCGCAACAAAGCAAGCCGGGGATCGTAAGCATAATTTTTGTATCACTTAACGCGTAACGATCGACCATTTCGGATTGGGGTGGGGGAGCACTTGCCTAATGGAAACGACTCTCCGGCTTCGGCAGGAAGGAACCCGTCTAGCAATGACGCCTTAAGCAGTCGATGGAAAAACAAGAAAAATTGCTATTATCTGTTTTCTTCCCCGGGCCCGCGAGCGGTGTGGAGCATCTTTCAACAAGTCATTTAAGACCACTTCTCGCCCGCAACCGCATCGCACCAGCGCAAGTCCTGGTCCAAGTCCGATGGATAAATTCACTCACACACACACACACACCACCACCACCTCTCTCCCTCTCTCCTTGTTGTGTGTCGCGCTCGGTGAAACGCCAACGCATGGAAAGGAAAAGCATAAATTCCAGTACCGAATCCTCCGAAATCCATAGCCAGAGCGAATCAAACGGACCGTAACGGGGCCCACCACCACCACCCGAACCAAACGTCCTTGGAAGAATCAACGATTTTTGGGTTCTGATTTTTAGTTGATTTTCCCACCCGAACTCCTCGTCCCCGTGCGGGCCGGGGAAAACTAAAAATTGAAATCCTGCAAAATATTATTTTAAAATATCTTTACCCCGGCATACGTTCCACTAAGTCCCCGTTAAGCCTGCCTACCCTAGGTCGCAGTCGCCGTTCGGTTGCTCGGCCGAGGGGGTTGGGTTATTTATAGTGGCCGTTCGTACCACCTCCTCCGAGGACGAAACGGTCCTCTTGCGCGTTTACGCTCAGGAAGGATGGGGTGGCTTGGCACGGGCAGATACAGTGGAGATAAGGTTAGGATTAGTTGCAGCGCACTCACACACCGTCAGTTGTTGGTAACTTTTTCGTCCTGCTTCCGGTCTGTTGTGTCCGGCATGTCTTTTCCGGGGTGGTGAAGTCTGCTCGACCGAATTTTCCTGCACGCCCCGGCCGTTTGGCACGTTTGCGATTGGTTAAAAATTGTTTCTGACTTTTAAATGAATTATCGTTGAACAACGATTTGCCTAAGAGAGAGAGAGGTGGAGAGAGGGAAGGAAGCTCCCTAAAACAACCCATCCTGGGTTCCGGGGATCCATACCGGGTGGGAAAGTTTTCGTGTTTTATTTAAATCAGATAAAATCCACCACGATAGTTACTGTTCGGCCGGCGCTCTATGACAACGCCCGCCGAGGACGGATGCTCATGCGTGTTCTAAAACGCGCATAAATTTATGTTTTATAATGTTACCCATCGCACTCCCTCTCTCACCGACCGCACCGTACTCAAACATCGATGGTGAAAACCGAAAAAAGGGTTCATTTTCCGTGGGCCACGGTGGGCGCAAAGCAAAAAACCAAAACAGCCACATACATCCATTAACTCACCCAAACCCCCGAACCCCGATCACCGGGCCCGGGAATTCTTATGCTTCGAGCACGCAAAAATGACAACAACACAACCGGATGGGTAGAGTGGGAGGGATGGGAGTCGAACCGAACGGCAACCTCCCGGTCGCGTCACAAGATGCGCACTCCCGACTTTTTTCCCCGTGTTCTGGACCTCCGGGTTTTTCACGGGTTTCGAGACCGGGCTTGGCTGGAGGACCCGTTTGTCATTTCGGCTGCGTTCGGGTAATGATTATTACTTATACATTTTTCAACCCACCACCTCCCACCAACAACCGTGCGTCTCCATAATGTGCTGTCAACCCGGCCGGCTCTAATTTTCCAGTCCTTTTTGCGGCACCATCGCCAAAAGTGCCATTATTCGTGGCAGGTTTTTTTGTTTTCCGGACTCATCAAACACTCCTGCGGCCTGCGGCTGGAATGGGAACGATATGATATATGTGTGTGTGTTGCCCGCGCGCGCGCGTGTGTGTGTATTAGGACGGATTACATGGCCGATGGTCAGTTGGACGGTTGGGTTCTGCTCGGCGACAATGGGCGCACTTCAATATTTCTCCAAAAAACAAGATCGCGATAAAAAGGACACATCTCCTGCGTGTCCTTTCCGACCCTGTTGCTGTTGCTGGAGGGACCACTTTTTTCCGTCTTTGTTGTTCCACTCCTCTCGAGTGTCTCGTGAGGTTTCGGGAGCTTTGCGCGGCAAGGACTTTGCCGCACACTTCGAGTGAACTATCGCAGTGGATCGCCTCTGCGGCGCTTATTCTTTATATTTGCGGGAATTTGCGACCAAAGCCGCTTCTGCTGCGTAAGCTTCTTTTGCGGAAAAGCACGCATGGATTTTGTGGTACAAGAAAAACGCAATGTTTTATGCTCGCACGGTCACATGCGACGGGTTGGTTCATGCAGTCGCATGACCGCTACAGAAAAAAACACGAACAAACAAATCCGTGCGCTTCGTGGATGTTTACGAGCGCACGAAATATTCATGATAGCCCCCCACTTTTTGCGTGCTGCCTGGACATGGTGAAAACTATTTCAAACACACACAGTGCGCCAACGAACTGTCCACGCCACTAAACCCATCTCCAGCCATTACTCCGATTACTTGTTTCGGCGAGTGTTTCGTTCCAAATCATAAAATTCGCACCCAGAACACACCTCTGAAAAGGACGAACGTACGCACGGCCTCGAGTCCGGGGGGGCGGGCTTTTTTGTCATCCAAATTCAACAGCAAAAAAAGCCTCAACCATCAATCCATTAATAACTATTCACCAAACAAGCCATACGTTTGTCCCGCTCGTTATGGTTATATTATTTTTCGGTTATTCTTATCCCTCGATTGTGCTGTTTCACTACCATTACAACAAAATTCGACAGCCAACCCACGGCAGGAACAATGGCACGAGGTTCCTCATCCATATCCTAATCATCAATGAGGTCTCTGTGAAGCGTGAATACAGACTCAAGCGAACAAAAACACAAAAAAGCTGGCAACTCCACTAACTCGATGGCATAATGGACATTGCAGGACATTGTACACGAACGGGCCCGGATCCGAACCCGGATACACACACACACACACATACAGGAACGGGTTGGACATAATTTTTCAATTTGGTGATCGTTCCATCCTACGGTTCCATCTTTTTTGTTTCCAGTCCGGCGGATTCATCCACTTTCCCAGCCGTGGATCCAACAACAGCCCGCTGGATGGTAAGGGGATATCATCTACATATTCATAAAAATAGGGTATAGATTATTTGGCCGCTGTCAAAAAATATTTGCCCGATTCGGTGGGAAGACAAAACCGCGCGCTCACACGGCATTCCGAATGCCAAATGCGGCGTTCGTGGTTCGTCCCGCAAAAAGGATGAACGGGTTTTGGGCGAACGGCAAGAGACAAAAAAAACACGCCCCTGAAAGGATCCGCTGGAAGGATTCGTTCGCATCGCATTGTTCGTATTGCGTGATCTCACACTTTGCCGCTTTATTGCCATTACTTTCATTGTCATTGTTTGCTTTTTTTTGTGTTTGCTGCACACATTTGCTCATGGCGGAACGTTCTCATGAGAAAAAAGACGCGCCATCGACGGGAGCGCATCCGTTTTTGTTTCTTTAATATGAGTTTTGGAATATTATTTAAAAATCGTACACGAAATATTTCCCTCGATATCTTCGTGGCGCAAGTTCTCGACGCAAGACTCTACCATCGCTGATAGCCATTTAAAGCTGCTCGTAAGAGGCGAGGCGGCTCCATTCGGCGGCTCCGGTGGCGAATGTCAATGGGCAATTTTTCCGGACAAACTAATTCAATCATGATATGAGCGCGGGACACGCCTTTGCCGGACGACGATGACAACAACGGCGACGACAGGCCGTCCGCGGGCCGAAAATTTGTAATTCAATCACGTGACGAAAGTGACCGACACTCGATACGTGTGTGTATGAGTAAGTCTCGCGTCCAGTTTGGTGTGTGGAAGTTATGAATTTTAACGATTCGATTACACCCGCCCGGATCAATCTACTGGTGGAGTGTTCGCGCGCTAACTGGCGACAGGAAATCGAATTTCATTACTCCTCTCGGAGGGTTCGTTTCCACCAGGAGAAACTCAACCGTCAAATGTCAACTGCTAAGAGGATGGAACTGAAAAGACCATCCCTTTTGCGCCTATGCTATCGACCAGTTCATCCGTCTAATGAGGATCAATTTCTATAGAAATGATAACGATTCGACAAGAGTGGGTCTTGTCTTGTCGCAGCAAGTCTTTTGCCTGTCGTCGTTAAAATTCAAGTGGCAGCCTCCACTTCAAATCTGTCCCTTTTGCGTACGCACACAGCACAGCGCACAGGTTGTGTGCGGAATTTATTTTTAATTACACACCGACACCTGGCTCTCCACGTTTTCCGCGTTCTACTAGAGTCTGTGGGCGTTTTTTACCATTCGCGGTTAGTACATCGCGCTTACATCGCCGTCTGCCACCGCGTATTGATGTACAAATAAATAATATTTTGCAATACGTGTCTCCCTCTCCGTTTTCTCATCCCCTTTCGAGTGGTTCCTACCCGTGCCTGAATCGTTCGGTCCAAAAAGGACAACCACCGTAAGACCAGAGCGACGGCAGCAGGAACATACAAAAAACAAACCCTCACATCGTGAAATCCTCTCAGACGGCACACAGCGACAACGATACACCGGAAGGGATCCGGCGAACGAAACCACTAACTTCAGCGAATAATATGATAGATAATCTTGATGATACGATCCCCGAGCAGACCTGTGAGGACCTCCAAATATATAATATTTGTCCATCTCTTCCTTCCATCGCACCTTGGCCGATGGGATGGTGGAAAATTTATCCGGAAGTGGATGGATTGCAGTGCAGGACGACTGAATGTGAGTTGTTCGAACGTCCGCATATTTCGCGGTAAGAGTCACACGACCCCCACGAGCAGGAGAAATGGACAAAAAATAAAACGCGCCCGTAGACATAACGGTCGACTGATTTGAAATGGTAATATTAAGAGGTATATATCATCCGGGTGTCTCCCGGTCCCGCTCTCTGCTACATCCTTCCGCTCCCGAATGGATCGATTCGTGGCAGTGGTTTACGTTGGTTTAGTTTTTTTTTGTTGTTCGGCACAACGTTTTTCCGTCAACACTCCACCTCCACCAGCGAAAGGTCCTGTTCGTCAGCGCCAGCAATCCACTCGCGTGACCATTTGCCCGAAACATCAAGATTCATCAAGGGCCTCTTCCTGCGAGAAATCCTTCGGACGCGCCTGCCCGCTGGACGGCCTTTTTTATTTCGCTTCTCCGCGACTTCAACTCCACGCTCGGGACATATATTTATAAAATTTATATCTATTTACATGCAGCCGGGCTTCACGGGGCCCTGAAACGAAAAGACATTCGCACCAGAAGCACCACACACACGTAGAAAATGTGACGACTCCTGTGAGAACTCGAGCCACATCACTCACACAAAAAAAAGAACAGAGACACGAACAGAATCGAGTAAATCCGCTCCAAAGCGAAAGGATTACAGAACTCGAGTCGGGCGTCCTTTCAGCGACCGCTGCGACCGTTCGAAACCGTCTCGTGGATGGATCGTCAAACACTTCACATGTCTGTGTGTGTGTGGAGGCGAAGGCGGGAGGGAATTACACGCGATTCGCCATCTTTTCGTCCGACTCCCGGTTGATGTGGATTAGAAACCCCACCACGGTTGAAGACATGCAGCGGGCGCGGAACTCGGCGGAGATCCTTCTTCAGGAGGTCCAAATTTTTACGATTCTGTCGCAGCGCGGCCAAAGAGGAAATCTGTGTCACTGCTCCAGCTCCCAGTTGGGTTGCCGGCGAGCGTAATGAAAATAAATTGACGCTCCGAACTGTCCATATCCTCCGCTGTTTTGATGCTGTCGCGAACCAATGTCCACCGTGTGCACTCGCACTCGCACAAGATCCATCTGGTGGTCATAAATTAGTCAATATACTCACACCGAGAGAGAAAGAGCGAGCGAGAGAGAGACTAAACACACAACAAGCCACGAGAAGCGCACTGACGCTAGTGATTAATCAACGGTTACATCCGATGAACGGACATACCCTCTCAACGGGGTAAATAATGAAAAATTGACGTCCCCGACGTCGTGGTTGGGTTCTGAAAAGTGCTTTCCTTTGGTAAAATGAAAACCACAACGACAGCGACCATCAGCAGCGGGAGCAGCAGCAGCAAACAAAAAGGAAGGCACCACTTGCTCCTTTAATCGTAATATATGAGCAAGTTATTAGCTTCTGCCGGCCACCGAAATGGCAGAACCGAATCCACGACACAGATCCACACCGTTATCTGTAATTAATATCGATCGTGTACGAGCGACGCTGTGTGTGTGATCTCCCCGGTGGACTCGTCCACTGTTTGCTCATCATCAAGCGTCACATCAGCGAATCGATACTCAATATTTGTGAAAGCACATTTCAAACATCGCGTTCGCCTCAACCCCGTTGCTTTTAACCTAATAATCTCCAAATATTATTTCATCTCTGGCGCGACCGGCCTTAGGTGTACTCGCCGTACGATAGCTACCCACTCCGGTCGGCAAACAACCAAGTAGATAAAAGAATATCGTCCCGCAGTCGAGTGATTTTCCGCGTGGACAAAGTGGGACCACGGGAGCGCTATTATGACCGGCGTCGGTTTTAAAAACATGAAATTTATGTTACAACCCCCAACAATAAGCTGTGAATGAAAGGTGAACCCGGACTGGCCCGTACCAGTGTGACCAGTGGCTCGAAATAATCCGAACATCGTCAATAACCGATGCTTCCCGGGCTGGCGAGTCTGCGGGTGGATAAAGTCGGTTGGGAAAATCCTTTCGACCAATCCTCTAATGATCCTGGCCGGCATCTCGCTCTCTCGCGCACCGTGATTGGAATTCTGTGTTCCCTCAAACTCCACACCCACGTCAGCGTGGTAGGATTTTCTTTGAAATCCTCCAAAAAACCGCAGCCAAACTGCAGACACCGGGGGAAAAACACTTCACAACGCGAAATCACTCTGCCTCAACTCATCTCGGCGAACTGAGCGCGCCGAGAGCTGATTGAGCTTTTCCTCGCCCGTCGACAACAAAGAGCGCTTTTCCCTTTGGAAAATATTAATTTTCCATCGTATATCTTTGCCTCCTGTTCCGTTTCGCGCGCGTCAAACGATTGTTCTTGCTGGCAAAACTTTACCCATCGAGCCGGGCCGGGAATCGGAATTCGTTCGTCTTGTGCGCTTGAAATTCCATTTGATAAGGATTTGATGGGCACCGTCTGTCTGGCGGAGGAAAGCGAGATTGGAGAGCTAAATTTACAGCTATCGGTTTCCCATCCCACACAAGTGTTTCTTCCCGGGGTTCCGGATCGATCTGTGCCGCAGCCGGGAAATCGAGCAGCGTCCGAAGAGGTGCAGCCACGTTCGATCGAGAGAAATTTGCGGTATCGTGTTTACAATTTTGATTTATCGCATCCATCCCGCACCGAACGAGTTGGAGCGACGTGAAAATTAATGAATCTCATCGGTATCGGAACAAGCCTCTCGGCTCCCGGGGGGGGGAGGTAAATCTGGCCTGCTCTGCTTACATTTCAAGGACGATCGGAATGTGTCGGGAGAGAACGATTTAAGCCCAAGCAGCGACACATTCCTGCCATTTCTCGCTTTGCCAATCGACACCGGGAGCGAACCTGTGTGATTTGCCGGTAAATTCTTCGGTGACAGTCGGTCGTGCCGGCTTGTCCCTCTGTCCGTCTGTTTTCCGCCCGGTGGAAACAAAGTGGCGATTTATATTTATCACCGTTTAATAGATTCACAATAAGACGACATGACGGGAAATTAATTAATTTTAGAATATTATATTTCCACCGGAGCGATGGCGGCGTCGGCGGCATCGTTAGCCACTGTCTCCCGTTCGCCTTAGATGGGCTGTCAATTTGATCCTGCCGGGTGGAGGGTTCGAACCACATTCGTATCATTAATCATATCACTCGTACGCAGCTCGTCTAAAATGTGTTTCTCTGCCTTTTTTTCTCTCTCTTCTCTACGCTACAGATTTCGCTCCTGTTCGAGGAAGTTGGACGGCTGCGGACGGCCATCGCCAACATTCAGGAATCGCACAACCTGCAGATCCAGCGGCTCGAGGACCGGCTGGAGGAGAAGCGGCAACACATCGTGCGGCTCGAGTCGCGCATCGAAAAGCAGCAGGACTTTGACGATATCAAAAAGGAAAATAGGTAATAACGGGCCCCCCGTCACTCGCTTTCCGCGCACTTTATGGTTGCCACACGTTTTTGAATCTCATTACCCAATCACACACACACACCCCCGTGGGCGCGCGTTTGTGTGTGTGTGTGTATGAGGGAGTTTTTTAGCTCTGTTTTCACCCACCCCCAAAAGGAATCAAATCGGCCAAAAAACGACACGTAAACAAAAACATAAACCACCGTCATATCATTCGGCCTATCGGCCCTATCCCTGCGGTCCTGTTTTTGTTTTCGCTTTTTTTCTGCATATGCCCTCGCTTCCGTTGAAAAATCTAGGGGGAAACGGAACGCGCACGCGGCCGAAAGTATGTCGAATTTTCAATCCAACGTCGGGATGAATTTGAAGGGATATTTTTTTCCAACGGTGCGATTGTGGAAAACACATTACGCAATTTTCCCTTTTGCGCGCGGCCACGCCAAGGTATTCCGGAATTTTGAACACCACAACGAAACTGAGCAATGGAAAACGGCTGAGGGCGGTTGGATGCCGAGCCGATCGGGCCGTGGGTTTTGTGGATCGTATTTTTATGTGTTTTTTTTTTGGCTGTGGTTGTGGCCACCACACACATGTGTGTCAGTGGATTACAAATAAAACGCCCAGCCACTAGGTCAAAGTTTAAACTGTTCCCAGGATCGGTATGGAAAGTGAACGAGTTCGCCTAAGTCCGTGTAACGAGCTGCATTTTTAACATTCGTTTTCTTCTCTCTCTCTTTCTCTCTTTCTCAGCATGCTCCGTTCGGTGGATCTGAGCGCGTCCCACGAGTCGAAACAATTCCAGGAGCTGCTCCTCGAACGCACCAAAGCGCTGAATTCCTGCCATTTCTCGCTTTGCCAATCGACACCGGGAGCGAACCTGTGTGATTTGCCGGTAAATTCTTCGGTGACAGTCGACCGTGCCGGGTTGTCTCTGTCCGCCTGTTTTCCGCCTGGTGGCAACAAAGTGGCGATTTATATTTATCACCGTTTAATAGATTCACAATAAGACGACATGACGGGAAATTAATTAATTTTAGAATATTATATTTCCACCGGAGCGATGGCGGCGTCGGCGGCATCGTTAGCCACTGTCTCCCGTTCGCCTTAGATGGGCTGTCAATTTGATCCTGCCGGGTGGAGGGTTCGAACCACATTCGTATCATTAATCATATCACTCGTACGCAGCTCGACTAAAATGTGTTTCTCTGCCTTTTTTTTTCTCTCTTCTCTACGCTACAGATTTCGCTCCTGTTCGAGGAAGTTGGACGGCTGCGGACGGCCATCGCCAACATTCAGGAATCGCACAACCTGCAGATCCAGCGGCTCGAGGACCGGCTGGAGGAGAAGCGGCAACACATCGTGCGGCTCGAGTCGCGCATCGAAAAGCAGCAGGACTTTGACGATATCAAAAAGGAAAATAGGTAATAACGGGCCCCCCGTCACTCGCTTTCCGCGCACTTTATGGTTGCCACACGTTTTTGAATCTCATTACCCAATCACACACACACACCCCCGTGGGCGCGCGTTTGTGTGTGTGTGTGTATGAGGGAGTTTTTTAGCTCTGTTTTCACCCACCCCCAAAAGGAATCAAATCGGCCAAAAAACGACACGTAAACAAAAACATAAACCACCATCATATCATTCGGCCTATCGGCCCTATCCCTGCGGTTCTGTTTTTGTTTTCGCTTTTTTTCTGCATATGCCCTCGCTTTCGTTGAAAAATCTAGGGGGAAACGGAACGCGTACGCGGCCGAAAGTATGTCGAATTTTCAATCCAACGTCGGCATGAATTTGAAGGGATATTTTTTTCCAACGGTGCGATTGTGGAAAACACATTACGCAATTTTCCCTTTTGCGCGCGGCCACGCCAAGGTATTCCGGAATTTTGAACACCACAACGAAACAGAGCAATGGAAAACGGCTGAGGGCGGTTGGATTCCGAGCCGATCGGGCCGTGGGTTTTGTGGATCGTATTTTTATGTGTTTTTTTTTTTGGCTGTGGTTGTGGCCACCACACACATGTGTGTCAGTGGATTACAAACAAAACGCTGAGCCACTAGGTCAAAGTTTAAACTGTTCCCAGGATCGGTACGGAAAGTGAAAGAGTTCGCCTAAGTCCGTGTAACGAGCTGCATTTTTAACATTCGTTTTCTTCTCTCTCTCTTTCTCTCTTTCTCAGTATGCTCCGTTCGGTGGATCTGAGCGCGTCCCACGAGTCGAAACAATTCCAGGAGCTGCTCCTCGAACGCACCAAAGCGCTGACGCTCACGTTATGTTTTCTCCGTGCGTTTGGCATCGATGCCACATGGGTGCATAAGTGTCTTTGAGTTGAGTTCACCAACATACGCAGATTCGTTCATTTTCCCAC